>PVJX010004890.1:0-90133 GCA_004027295.1 Dolichotis patagonum
GTTACAGTCTCATCTTGAGATTCAACTTGAGAAGTATGTGCCTCTAAGCTCATTCACAGGGTAGCTAGCAAGTCTCAGAAGTCTGCTTACAGATTGGCTCACCCCTACCACCCCACAGGGTTGTCTCATCACATAGCAGCTGGTTAGCCCAGGAGCAATCAACACACGCGAGCATGAGAGAACATATCCAGAACCAAAGCCATGATCTTTTTATAAACCTAATCTTGGAAGCTCTATCCCATCACTTCCTATCCATTAGAAGTGAGTCACTGGGTCTAAATTACACTCAAAGCGGAGAGCATTTCATAAGGGCATGAATACGAGGAGGCAGGAATCATGGGGTGTTCCTTATAGAAGCTTCCTGTCATAACTTCCTAGCACAGATTAATACTCTATTAAAATTTTCTCAGTGCGTGCCAACAACAGGTACTCTGTATTTTCTAAGCCCTTTTGGACTCTTATGTTCCTGGAGCACTGTGTGATTGAATAAAGAGTACTTAAGCCAGTCCCCTTTCTAGAAAATGCTTATGATGATAACAAAGGACCAAGCTTCTCTTATCAACTACATTGCAAATTCCTTGAAAGCAGGAACTATCCTTATGTTTTGTAATGAAAATCATAGCAAGTCAATAAAGATACTATCACTGACTGAGTGAATTTGTATATAATACAGTAGAAAGAGCTCTGGCATGATTCTCTGGCACCTAAGTTCTACTTGTGATTCAGTGTTCAACCCTTTTGACTTTGAGAAAATTGAAACTTCTTAGGGTCTTTGTTTCTCATGTTAAAGTAGAGACATTAGATCAGAACTTTAAAGCTATTGTTATGAATAATACATTCTAAAGCATTTCTGCCCATTTAAATTCCTTTTGGGGTAGTATACTAGAAACTTCTGGTGATCCTCTACATCTCCTTCATTCATCTCTAATTTCAGCCACCAGTGTAGTGAGGACTCTCCTCAAGGTGACCATGCCTATCTTCTTTTTGCCCTGGGTTTTCTGCATTCATGTGGGAGTTTGCTTGTCTGTGTGTCTGCACAACTGAGAAGCAGAAGGAAATGAAGAACTCCAGAGACAATCTTCCACCAGGGTCAGAGGGGACACGGTAGATAACAGCCCCAGCCCCCTGCCCTTTGGCTGGATAGTTTTACAAGGCTCTCTCTATGCTTTCTTGAGAAATTAGCCCCTGCCTTCCCTTATACTGGGGTTTATTCCTACCTTGTCTCATAATCTCCTTTTCCTTCATTCCTTCACCTTACACGTTCACTGAAATCACATCTCACATAAACTATCTATGCTCAAGGCCTTGTTGTCATGTTCTTCTATCAAGGGAAAGGCATCATTTTTTTCTCAGCCCAGTCTCTCTCCTAAAAGCTAAACCATGAAGAATCTTGGGTCAGGAAGACAGTGTATATAACATAAGCAGAATTCTGACCAGACCGGAAAAGTTTGTTCCTTGTGATCTTCTCTGGGCCAAAGATTCAGAATGAGGAGTTGTCTGATAGGAATGAAGAAAATGATCAAGGGCAGAAGTGCCATCATTCCTTCTCTTTCTGAGATTGCAGGAGGAACTGACCTGCACATGCACTTGCAGTAACGTAGGGCAGCACCTAGTGATATAGACAGCAAGCAGAGTTAGCATTTCAGAGTTATCCTGGATTCCATTTGGTATATAAGAGGTCAAAGAAATGTTCAAAGGACCCCAGGAGAACGTAGATGTTAGCAAGATATTGTTTGGAGAGCTTGCCCATGATTTGTTATCACAGAGGGAAAAGGATCCTAGAGCCAGATGAACCAACTGGGCCACCTAAACAGAAAACTAATTAGGAGTCACAGTCACACCTCGGGAGATCTTTAATAGCAGCCAGGGCTGAGTAGGAGCTGAGATGGCAGGAAAGACCACAAGACACTATAAGTTCACCAATTTTAAGTTCACAGATTTCAGCAGTTGCCGCCACCATGAACATCTATTGCAGTGAAGACATGAAAGACACAGAAAGGGGAACAGTATTGTTGTATAGACCTGTTTCCTCCGTAACCATAACATATAGCATGTTTTTACCCTGTACCCTGACGACATTGATCAAAGAACACAGAGCAATATGGAAAGCGTGATTACTGAAAACAAGAGACCAAATTTTCAAATGAGATTGTTTAAATTATTGGCGTGGAGCAGGCTTGCCAGACTAGAACCACGTTTAGTGCCCACTTCTGTGTATGGACATGTAGAAGCATGTCTACTCTAGGTAATTCCTTTGTGCATCTAACTGGAGCTCGGATAAATCTTTAAACTCTTCATAGGTGATAGATAGGGAATAAGACTTGTCTGTAGGAAGCGCACAACCGTGAATATAGAGTCTCCTAGCTAGGACCGCTCTCCATACATTATTTGGTCTGTCTCATTTGGACTGGAAATGCCGTATGAGCTGCAAATCCACCTCCAAGTGTCTGCTTTTACCTGGGAGGCAGAAGTCAGGGGTCTTTACATACTCAGCAACTGTGATGGAAGGGTGGGGGTGGGAGAGGTGGCAGCATTTACCCTTTCATCTCCTTGTGTAGCCTCCATTTTTCTGCCCCCATTTCAGCCATATCAAGGCTATCTGTGTCCCCCTGTCTTTCCCAGCCTCCTCTGGGACATCTGTTCTGCTGTGACAGTTGCTGAGGGTTCCCCAGGGCAGGTCGAAGCCTGATTTGCTTTTCAAGCTCTGCCCACTTATTGATCTCCTGTCTGAGAAATGTCAGCAGCAGCCAGGAGCTCGCTCAGCTAAGGCACTTAGCTTGGAAGCCTGTGGTATCTGCAAGCATAAACCCTCCTGTCTCCTGCCTGTCTGGCTTTAGAACTATCCCCACCCCCACCTTGGGAAAAGTCTTCTAAGATGAGATGGCAAGAATCAAACAGCGACATGCTTTCAACACTGGGACAGGAACCAGATTTAAATTGGGCAAAAGCTGTGAGCTCAGAGCCAGTACATTTCACTTCCTGCCTTCCTTCCCCTCTGGGTATTTGTGGCTGCGAGCAGGTAAGGAGATCTGGGGGAGGGTGGCCAGGGGCAGGTGCTGGGCCCAGGACCTAGAGTCCAAAAGTGGGGCTCCGGTCCAGCAGCTGGGCAGATAGAGGTAACCCATGATTCTAACTGCCTTCCCCTTGCCCTACACCCCCCACTTCCATGCGATTTAAATGCAGGATTGTGAGGAGGGGAGGGGAAGAGAAAGAGACTGTGTGTTTAGTGGTTAAACCTTTTAAAGTTTAAGTGCATAAACAGGGCCTTCTCCGTATCTGTCTGTAGCAATTCCCATGACAGTTACAGCAAAATTACAGAAACTGGGTCGTTTATATAACCCTTTGTATTGTCAAAGCACATTAAATATCTGCTTTCCCGCACCCTGCTGAGCTGTCTTCAGCTGTCAAATCCCCATACTGCAGCTCAGCACACTGAGGGTAAAGGACTCTGGCAAGGAGCACATGGGGAATACTGAACCCTCAGGTGCAGCACATGTTTGGAAAAGGAGATTTAAATTTCCTCTGAGCACCAGAATCCCATGGTTTAAAATACACTGAATTCTCAGCTTTCTAGCTAACTGCTTTGTCACCTGGCCAGTGGGCTTTTTCCTCCCAGATGGGCAAATAGGACATTTGTCTTTCACTCTGCACAGGGTCGAAAGAGCAAATTCATCTGTTCAGACATTTAAAGAGAATTTACTGAATGTTTTCTAAAATATTAATACTACGAATAATATCTCAGCCACTGTTTTAAGGATGTTTATTAACTCTTTCAGTCCTAACTTAAAACAATGAAGTAGGCACTATGATTGTCCTTATTGTGAAGATAAGGGAAGCGAGAAACACAGAGGTAGAGCGGGTGATTCAGTGCGCTGCTCAAATGCCCATTTAGACCTGAGATGTTTATTCCATTAACAGCTGGGAGGGTTGATGAGGAGAGAGTTCACATTTAATGTCCCTGCAGAAACTGCTGTGGAAGTCTTACCTCCACACTGAATGACAGAATCATGCAGAAATATAAAGGCCCACTGCCTCACCTCAATTCAGGAAAACTCAGAAGTCCATCTGGTCTTCAGAGGTCCTAAGGGGTTCCATGAAATCTCTTTTGTGACAGCATCATAGCAGCTTGCCTCCTCCCTCAGCCCAGCTCTACCTCCTTTCTTTGCCCACTCACTGCTCTTGACTTCAAAATAATCTTTGATAAATCTCTTGCACTCATGTCTCTATCTTTGCATCTCCATTTTCGTATCTCCACCTCCAATCTCACATACCTATTTCTATCTCCACCTCCATCTCTAAGAATGTTTTCCTGGGAGTCCCAAGTAATGCAATACTCATCAAGGTCACACAGCTAGGGTGGAGTGGAGGTAGTTTTAACTTTATAGCTCAGCTGGCCTGCCTCTCTTATGGAGTAGCTCCTCCTTACTAGTCCTGGAATTGGCACTTTATCCACATTCTTTGACTCATTTAATCCTTCTGCCCTGGAAGTATCACAATCCTAGTTTACATAGTGGCTTCATAAGTTTAGCCAGGAGATGGAGGCTCCAGCAAGATCGGAGTCTGGGTCTCTCATACTGCAAAACCTTGGCTGGCATGGCAGTCCTGGCCCAGATAATCCCTCCATTCCAATCTACTCATGTGGACAGTGCAGCACTTTCCAAGGGTGTTTCTATCTCACAAAGGTTTAACTCTTGGAGAGAAGTGAAAAGGAAGGCATTGTCTCCATTTTATCAGTAAGAAAATCTAACCTCTGAAAGGCTAAAAGGGCTAACCCAGCTTGTTCCTCACACTCGGAGAACCAATCATTGCTTTTTTCCTAGAACTCTCTTTTGACATGCAAAAAGTATCCTTTATACTGCTAATCACAATGTAAAATGATTTAAAAAAATACCTGTGGAAAACTGGGCAGTAGTTTAAAAAGTTAAGCTTATAAATATAATCCATTCATAGGTATTTATCTAAGAGAAAAGAAATTATATGTTCAGAGACCTATAGGCGAATGCTAGAGAGCTTTATTTACTATATTCTAAGCCCAAAAACAATTCAAGTGGTATCAATAAATGAATGGATAAACCCGAAATAAAAAGGACAAATCAATTCCATGAATTAATCTCAAAAACATGATGCATAAAGGGAGTCATACACAGAAGGATAAATATAATGTGATTTCAGTTAGATGATGCTTTAGCACAGGGAAAGCTAATTCATAGTGGTAGAGTTTAGGATGATATTTATCTTGGTATGTGGGGGTCTTCACTAGAAAAGAGCACAGGAAACTTTCTAGAGTTGGATATGTTTTATATCTTCATAGAGTAGTAATTATATGAGTGTACACATTTGCCAAAATTAATCAAACTTTTCCTCTGATTCACTTTCTTTGTTGCTAGGACAAAATACTAGGCACCTACAACTTAAAAGAAGAGAGGTTTATTTTGGCTCACAGTTGCAGAGGTCTCAGTCTTTGCATGGTTGGCTGGTCTTAAGGCAGAATTGGCATGGTGGAGAAGTCTCTAGAGGAAAGCTGCTCACATGACTGTGTTCAGGAAGCAAAGAGAGAACGGAAGAGTTGAGGAGGGAGATAAATGCCTCTAGGTCACACCTTCAGTGTCCTGCTTTCTAACCAGGCTCCAGCTCCTAACAGCAAGTAGCTTTAATCCAATCAGCCTCCACAAGCGCTGCCTCTGAGTGCTTTGGGGGAGAGGGGACTTCGGATCTAAAACACAACACTGTATAATTAAAATGCTATAAAGCTAATTAAAAAATGGGTCACTGACACAATAGATGTAATATTTTTTCTTCTTTCCTTCCTTACTCCCTGCCTTCCTCTCTCTCCTTTCTTTCTTTTCTTTCTTTCTTTCTTTCTTTCTTTCTTCTTTCTTTCTTTCTTTCTTTCTTTCTTTCTTTCTTTCTCCTTCCTTTGTTCCTTCCTTCTTTCTTTTCTTTTCTTTTCTTTCTTTCTTTCTTTCTTTCTTTCTTTCTTTCTTTCTTTCTTTCTTTTTCTTTCTTCCTTCCTTCCTTCCTTCCTTCCTTCCTTCCTTCCTTTTTTTCCTCTCTCTTCTTCCATCATACTGGGAACTGAATCCAAAGCCCTATCACTGAGATATGTCCCGAGCTCTTGTTTGATCTTACTAAGTTGCTGATTTGCCAAGACGGAGCTCAAGCTTGAGATACTCATGCTTAGCCTCCCAGTGTGCTACAATATGCTTAGAAATGATATTCTTAACCTAGGGTTCCAGGGTTGGCTGGCATCTCCTGTGAGCCTCTGTGTATTTTCCAGGAAAAGGGATCTAATTTTCCTTAGGTTCTACTTCTGTAAGAGTGTCGACAACTTACTTAACTCAGACACACAAGAAACAAAGCACCTCAAATAAGTGCTGTGTTACAAATTTCCCTTCCCAGAACTCCATATAGCTTGGAAGTTGGAGTCCTGGGAATACAGAGTCACGGTGAAAAGAAGACAGATTCCAAAAGGGATTACTGGCTAAGCCTGCCCTGTAAATTGGAAGGAATGGCCCAGAGTCAATTCTGAGACTAAAGAATCATCAGGTTATTTAACCCAGTCTGCCAGGAAGATGCTAGAGAAGGCACAAACACTTGGGTGTCTACTGACTTACACTGGTTTGAAATAACAATATTGTCATGCCTGTTTAAACCACCACAATGCAGTGAAATCCTATTATTTGCCATATATTATTGTGTTGACAGATGCAGGCGGGACCTGTGGACACCACCAGACACACCTTGTTCCCTTGAGAAACAGGGAGCATGGAAAATTCTGTCTCAGCAAAAGTTTTTTTGAGTAGTCATCTCAGCCCTTCAGATGTAAGCTGGGATGGGAATGGGTTATACTGAGAAGCACCTGGTGCAGGAAAGCAAGTGAGCATGTCTGTGTGTGCACATGCACACATCAGCAGGAGCTGGGGTGTTGGTTTGCAAGATATTTTAGAAGCTAGCAGCAGCAGCAGCACTTGGGAAGTTGAAATGCTGAAACCTGTGAATCAATCCAAGTACAAAGCTCTCAGTTTCTAATTTCGTACCTGTTTCCAACACCTTGAGAAGAGTCAATCTGTGCAGAACCTCACACTGTTGGCATTTCTGATACTTGCTTCTAGGAGGATGCAATGATAGAGGCGTCTCAACCATTGATTTCTTTGAGAGGATCCTATGCCATCAATGACTTAGAGCCTGCTCTGGCAACCCCTCCGGAACTTTTCATTGCTCACACTCTGACATACTCAAAAAACAACTCAAATGTCCGTCTTCTGTCCGCTATGGTAAGAGCAGAACAAAGAGCTATTTTTTCTCATTCTTTCACCATATGGTTATCAAGCATCTACTCTTTCAGAACCTAAACATTCAACAAGAAACAATGCAAAAAACTCCTGTCCTCAAGGAGCTTATATTAGTGAATTAGGATTAGTGAATAAACAAATTATGTAATTTGTTAGACAATAGTGTGGGAGAAAAGTAATGAAGAAAAAATACACATGAGTGCAACTTTACACAACGTGGTCTGAGAAGAGTTCGTTGTAAAGAAGCCAGTTGACAATGCAAAGACTTTTCGAGGTGATGGACTAAGCTCTACAACAACTGGAAAGATAGGCCCGGGGAGAAATGTCATCCAGTACAGAGGCCAAGGAGCGGAAACGTGCTGGAGTATTAGAACAGCAAAGAGACCAATGTACCAGTACCAGCTGAGCAAGAGGCAGGACAACTACAAGGTAAGTAAGGGTCACATTGTGAAGGTCCCTGTAGGCAGCCACAAAATTTGGGCTTTGATTCTGAGAGGAAAGACCCTGAGCATAGGAAGAACTCCCTGCAATGTAGGTTTTGAAAGGAGCATGCTGGCTGCTGCACTAAAGAACAGGTTATACTATAAGGGCAGAAGCAGAGGACTGCAATTTGGAGCAATTTAATTTCATATACTTAGTAGATATCTAAGTGAAATGTTGAATAGGGATTTCAATTTACAATCTGGAGTTGAAGGGCAAGGTCCTGGCCAGAGAGTAAAAAAAAATTGGGAGACATTTGTATATGTGTGCTATTTAAGGTTAGTAGAGTGGATGAAAGCACTAAGGTGGTGATTAAATCAGACAATAGAAGGGCCAAAAAGTTAGACCTAGGTCCTTCCAGCTTTAAATGGTTAAGACAGTTTCTTAAAAATCCCCTTGGTATGATTCTTTTTTTTTCCTTCGCCAAAAAATGTGTGTGTGGCGGGGGGAGGCCACATTGACACGTGCTAAATTATCTTCAGGTGTCAGCAACCATGGTGATAACTCACAGTGAGATAAAATTTATTTTTGTTTTCAGGCTTACCTAGCCTATAGAAAATAAAGAAACAATGGAATGGCCGTCTAAGAGATGCTGAAGCAGCTCAGCCTGGTATCGATGGATGGGAAGATTTGCGAGTTTATTGTACTTATTTGAGAATTAATTCTTTTCTTTTTTTCATTGAGCTGCCAATGTGTGTATTTGATTGGGCCTGTGATGGGAAAAAAATAGCCCCTTTCTGAGATTCTTGACACCAAATGGTGGCTCTGTTTTATCTAGAGACCCTGCCATACCTATCTCCTGCTTCATTCTGTCATCCCCTACCAGAAACTGTTTAAAACTTCATGGCCAGTCACTCTAACCCTATACATACTGACCTTAGCTCCTAATTAGCGTACCAAGGACTAAGAACTGAACTGAGAAATATACCACTGCCTAGGTCCCAGACAGGTTACTGAATGACTGACACTCAGGACAAATATGAAGTATATCGCAAAGGTTTTGAAAAATGGACTGACATATGATCTGTAGCCAAAAGAATGTTAGTGATAAAGCCTGGACCTAACTAGATGAAGTACTTGCTGAAACAAAAATATTAATATCTTCCATAAAATTCAAGCAAAACCCAGAGTTTCATAGTGTAATACATAAGAATGTCCAGAATACAACCCCAATTACTCATCTTAGGAAGAACTATGAACATTTCAACTTGCATGTAAAAAGACAATCAACAGGTACCAGTGATGTGCTTTTCGGGATTATCTGAAAAATAATTTGAAATACATGTTTAAAAAATCATTCAAGCAAGTAATCAAAAACACTCTTAAAACAAAAGTTAACACAGAAAGTGCAAAGAATGATCAATGGAAATCCTAAAACTGAAATAGAATAATTAAAATAATAAAAAGCTTAAGAAATGGATCCAATATGAGAGAAAATCTGTGACAGTGAAAATAGATCAACAGAAACTATCTCATCTGAATAATGGACAGAAAAAAGACTGAAAACTTATGTTGTATCTGCATCAGATATATAAGTTTTAACATTGATGTTGTTAAAGACTCATAGGAGGGGGAGAAAACCATTTGAAGCAATGTTGTCTGAAAACTACCTGTTAGTCAGTTTTCTGAGACTGTGACAAAGTATCTGAGGTAATCAATTTTAAAAAAAGAAAGGTTTATTTTGGTTCATAATTTCAAACATGGTCTTTTAGCCCCATCATTTTGGGCTTTTGGTGAGGCAGATAATTGTGGGTGATGGGAGCACCTGGTGAAGCAAAGCTGTTCATGGTTCCCTCATGGTACCCAGGAAGGAGAGAGAGTGCAATAGCAAGAGCAAGCCAGAGAAGGGGGGGAGGGGGAGGGGTAAGGATAGGATCCCAGTATTCCATTCCAGGACATACTACCCACTAACCCAGAGACCTAACTTTCTTCCATTTGGTCCCATCTCTTAACGGTTCCACCACATTCCAATAGTGCCAAACAAAGAATGAAACCTTTAATGTATGAAACTTTGGGGTCACTCCAGATCCAAATTACAGCATTTCCCAAGTTTGGCAAAGGACGTAAACCTAAGTATTCAAGAGGCCAAGTGAATCCCAAACAGAATAAATCCAAAGAAATCCATGCCTAGATACATCATAAACTGATGAAAAATAAAGATGAAGAAAATCTCTTGAAAGCTGCCCAAGCAAAACAACACATTATCTGCAGGAAGACACCAATTTGAATGACTATGGATAGCTCCTCAGAAATGATGGAAGCCAGTACAAAGTGGCACAATATCTTTAAAGTGTTAAAAGGAAAGAAAACTGTCAGCACATTCCTAAATTGAGCAATAATATGTTTTAAGAATGAATGAAGGTGGAAATAAAGACAATAGATGGTAGCAAACTCAAAGAATTTGTATCTAGTAGATCTATGCTAAAAGAATTGCTAAAAGAGATTCTTCAAATGACAGAAAATTGATAATGTAAGGAAAGCTGGACTATTAGAAATAAAGGAAGAGCAAGGGAAATATTGTATATCTGTATAAACATAATAGATTATTCTTCTATTTTGTGATATTTAAAACATTTGATCATTGAAGAAAAAATTGTAGCATTACCTTGTGGAATTTTTAATGTACATTAATATAATATATAAAGCATAAAAAAGAGCTATGACACAGAAAACTGATTCTAATTGGTGTAAATTTTCTCCATTTGAATGGAAATGGCAAAATACTAATTCTACATTGATAGTATAAATTTAAGTACATAGTTTTTAATTCCTAAAGAAATCACTAAAATAATACATAAGCTATTGTTGAATACTAAAGGTGTTAAAATAACACGATGACTAAACAATGTGGTATCCTGGATTGAATCTTACAATAGAAAAATGAAATTAGTAGAAAATTTGACAAAATAAAGTTTGGATTTAATTAATGACATGCCAGTTATGATCTTAATTTTTAAAAATGTACCATTGGAATATAGAATGTTAACATGAAGGAAAATTGACTAAAGAGTATATAATAACTTTCTATATTACCAATGCAACTTTTTGATACCTCTAATTTTTTTTCAAAATAAAAAACTACTTAATGTTCTGATCACCACAAATTAGTCCAGAAAGCAGAAACTGAAGAATCAAAAAGTAGAGAGAATGAACAGAAACCAAATAAAAAATGGCAGAATTAATCCAAACATATCCATAATTACATTAATATAAATGGCCCAAACACAACAATTAAAAGAATGATGATTAGAAAAGCAAAACATAACCCAAATATAAGCTTTCTATAAGAAACTCATTTCAATTATAATGATGTAGGTACATTAAAAGTGAAAGGAGGAAATAGACATACCATGCAAACGTTAAACCAAAGAAAGCTGGAGTGGCTGTATTAATATCAGACAAAGAAGACTTCAGAGAAAATTACCAGGGATCAAGAGGGACATTACATAATGATAAAAGGATCAGTTCACCAAGAAGACATAACAGTGCTAAATGTGCTTGCACCTAACAAAAGAGTTTGTACTACATGAATCAGAAGTTGAAAGACTTGAAAAGAGAAACAGACCAATCCACAATTATAATCAGAAACTTTTCAACACTGCTTTCTCAGTGATACAACTGGTAGGCAGAAAATCAACAAGCATATAAAAGAAGTGAACAATAATGTCATCCAACTGGATCTAATTGACATTTATAGAACATTCTACCCAGCAACAACATAATGCACACTTTTTCAAGTGAACATGAAACATGCACCACAATAGGCAATATACAACAAATATTAACAAATTTAAAAGAATTGAAACTATACAATGTATGCTCTTAAACAATATGGAATTAAACTAGAAATGAATATTAGAAAGGTAACAGGAAAATCTTCAAATTCTGAGAAAATTAACAGTATACTTTTTAAATAGTCAAAGAGAAAGAGAGAAAATATCAAAGAGAAAATATCAGGGAAAAATTTAAAGTAACCAAATTGAACAAAAATTAAAATATAACACATTAAATTTTGCATGGCAGTTTTTAGAGGAAAATTTATAATATAAAATTTATATTTTATATTAATTATATAATTTATATATTCTATAATATATAATATACATTATATATTATATAATACATATTGTATATTATACATTATATATAATACATATAAATTATATAATTTATATATTTACATATAATATAAAATTGATAATATTAAATGCTTAAAGTAGAAAAGAATCTCAAATAATAACAAACAGCTTCCACCATAAGAAATTAGAAAAAAAGGTACAAAATAAATCCAAACCAAGTAAAAGGAAGGAATTAATAAAAAGCAGAAATTAATGAAACAGAAAACAAATTAGCAATAGGTAAAACCTAGAAAACAAAAAGTTAGTGCACTAAAATGGTCAATAGACTATCTCTAGCAAGACTGACAGAGGAGAGAAAGACAGAGTGCAAAAATTGTCAACATCAGAAACAAAAAGATAGACTACCACTATAGGTCTTGTAAACATTAAATAGATAAGAAGAGTTGGAGCATGATGGCACATGTTACTCCGGAGTCTGAAGGAGGAAGACTGAGGATTCTAGGCCAGCCTGGACAATTTTACAAGACCCTGTCTCAAGAAAAAAAAGATAATAAAAGAATAATATGAACAACTCTTTGCACATGAATTTGACAATTTGGATAAAATAGACCAAGTCCTTATAAAGCACAAATTGGAAAAATTCAACCAAGATAAAATAGATAAGCTGAAAATTCCTTTATCTATTAAAGAAATCAAATTCATAGATTAAAAGCTTCCAAAAAAGAAATTTCTAGGCCCAGATGGTAAATTCTGCTAAACACTTAAAGAAGAAATGAGTTCTATAAAATCTCTTCTAGAAAACAGTAGAGGATGGAACACTTCCCAACTCACTTTATGAGGCCAACATTCCACTGATACTAAAGCCAGACTAAAGGATTACAAGAACAGAAATCTATGCACTAATATTTTTCATGAACATATGTAAAAATCTTTAGTGAACCCTTAGAAAATTGAATATATAAATATACAAAATAATAACTCAAGCATAGTCTAACTCAAAAATATAATATTCAAAAATGAAGAGATAAATCACAATATTGACAGTTTAAAGAAGAAAAAAATATAAGATCATATAAATTGCTGAACAAAAAAACACTTATAAAATTCAATATTCTAGGAGCTGGGGGTTTAGCTCAGTGACGTAAGTGCCTGCTTTGCAAACTCGAGGTTGTGAGTTTGATTCCTGGCACCAAAAATAACTAAATAAATGAATAAATAAAAATAAAAATTCAATATTCATTCATGAAAGACTCAGCAAGTTAGAAACAGAAGACGTATTCTTCAACAAAATAATGAGTAATCTACAAAAAGACTAAATTAATGTCATACTTAATAGCAAAAAATGAAATACTTTCTCCTTATGATCAGAAACAAGACAAGGATGACCATAATTACCCTTCCAATTTAACACTAGTGAATGAGGGAATGCAATAAAGCAAGAAAAAGAAAGGTGTGTGTGCTGGAAAGAAAGAAAAATTTTCCCTTGCTGGCCACACTATTGTCTATATAGTAAATCTGAAAGAATTTACATGTATAGCAAACATATACCAATAAAAACTTTTAAATTAGAAAACAAAAATTCCTAGAATCAACTAGTTTAACACGTTTGTAGATATATGTTTATACAAAACTAAAACAAAATTTAAAAGAGCAGCATAATTTCTAATGGCTCCAAAAATAACTGATTAGGTATACATATAACAGAGTATGTACGGTATCTGTATATTTAAAACTGTAAGACAGTGATGACAGAAATCAAAGAAGACTTTAAAAAGTGGAGAAAAAGTGGTATATCATGGAAAAGTGACATATCATGGTCATAGCTTTTGAAATGCCACATAGTAAATTGCTACCAAAATGATTTATAGATTTCATATAATCCCAATAGAATTTTTGTACATATAAGCAAGGTTATTCTAACATTTACACGGAAAAACAAAAGAACTAGAAGAGCTAAAACAAAGTTTTAAAATAATGAATAATAAATCATTTTAAGACTTCCTTTAGAGTTACCATACTTGAGATAGCTATGCTATTGGCACAAGGGTAGACACAGCAGTGGAACAAAATAAAGCATCTAGAATTAATCTCACTTGTATGGGCAACTGATTTTGGTTACAGTTGCAAGGAGTGAGCACAGGCCCCCTTTGACTCTCTTTAACTTCCTGGAACTCTGACCTGACACCCTCAGGGTAGGGGGAAAAGTAGCTCCTCTAGGCTGGCTTGCTGAGTAGCTTGACCTCGCAGATGTAACCGATTAAAAAAGGACCAGACTGAACCCAATCTAGCATATTTCAGATCTTAAATGGATAGATGCCTTTTTCTTCCTTCTATAGATTAAAAAAAATACGATGTGGAGAACTATAATTATGTGTCCTGTATCCCAGCTGTAGTTGGTAGTAGGGTTTCAGTTTCTATCTGTTGACCCCATCATGAATTGGAAGTTCCCAGGAAGTTCCCTACCTTCCACTTGTTTTCTCTAAGAATATTATCTTCCCAGAGAGTCCCAAGCTTTCCCTTTTGAACCAAATTGGTTGTGTAATGCCAGGGGTGACAGGGCAGGGAGTTGATGTCCTCTACTATGTGTTCCTTGCCTGCCTGGCTGTTTGCTTGTGCCTGCAGACTCTGAGCTTCCACTGACTGAAACAATGAAAGAGAACGAACTACAGAGACAGCCAGGTTCAATGACAGGCTGAGGCAGGGGCCAAAAAATGTGCAGTGCCCATGTGTGATAAAAATATGGTGAATGCTTCATTTTTAAATTATTATAATAAAAGATGCTTTGCCATGAGTCCCTCTCAAAATATTTCCCCTCTGTTCAAACACACTTATCCCCATCCTTCTTGCCGCTTTCTGAGGCAGTTCTGAAAGTCCTCTTTCATGGGTATCTTTAGTTGCACTGTTGTAGCTGTCTTGATGTCCTAAATTGATTTAAAATATTTACCTTCCTTGGTCATTTTAACTTTGGGGAAAAACCAGAAGTCACATGGTGTCAGATGTGGTGAATAAGGTGAATGAGGATACACTGCAATGTTTCTACCAGTCTGCTTTTCCATTGGATGGCACTAAGCAGAATCACTTACCATATTTATGAACATACCACCTAAAGACACCCATGAAAGAGGACTGCGGAACTGCTTCAGAAAGTTGCAAGAATGATGTGATAGTTGTATTCAAAGTGAGGGGGAGAATTTTGAGAGGGATTAATGGCGGCGAGTCTTTTACTGTAATATATTTTTAAAATTTAAACATTCACTGTGTATTTTGATCAGTACTTGCAGGCTGCTCCTGTGAGTGTAGCTGAAAAAATGCACTTGCTGTTACTTCTATGTTGGAGGCTATTGAATTGTTGTGGGCTCAACTATCTTCCTCAAAATTTATATGTTGGCACTATTAGCTCTAGTATCTCAGAACGGACTGTACTTGGAGACAGGGTAGATGGATAATCAAGTTAAAGTGAGGCCTTTAGGTTGGGCCTTAGTCCAAAGTGACACATGCCCTTAAGAGAAAAGGTTTGGATACAGGCACTCACAAAGGAAGTGTAGTGTGAAGACACGGGCAAGACAGCCATCTCCATGGCAAGGCCTGGAATAGATGCTTCCCTGATTGCCTTTGAAAGAAACCAACCTTGCTGGCACTCTAATCTCAGACTTCTAACCTGCAGAACCACAAACAATGATGCTCAGTTGTTTCAGTCACCCAGTCAGAGCTAAGGCAAGAGCTATCCTGAAGGAGCAGTTACTAGACAGCAGCTGTGGAGCAGGGATTGGAGGACCACTTCCTGAGCCTCTCTCCCAGCATCTGTCCCTTCCTTCCTTCCTTCCTTCCTTCCTTCCTTCCTTCCTTCCTTCCTTCCTTCCTCCCTCCCTCCCTTCCTCTCTCCCTCCCTACCTTCCTCTCCCTGCCTCCCTCCCTCCCTTCCTTCCTTCTTTCTTTGAGGGGATAGTCATAGAGGGGGTCTCTGAGTGGCTGCAGGGGCCCCTATGTGCTGCCTGGAGGAAGTCTCACAGCTAGCAGCACCTTCCTGGCAGGCATTGCTCCCCTGGTGCCTGAAGGCTGCCTTGAGCAGGCACCAGCAAAGGACTAGGAAGCCATGTTCTCCTGGCACTGGGACTGGGTCTCCTGTGCTCTCCTTGGGGAGCCCAGGAAGCTTTAGCCTGTGTGTGCACCTGTTTGGCGCCTCATGGAGAGGAGCTGGGGGCTGTTTTCAGCACATGCACTCTTTCCTCTCTGTCTTTTTCACTAAATAAGAGAAGGCAGTGCGTTCAGCACCAGGAGCAAAAAAGAGGGAGGGGGCCCAGAAATGAAAGACTCGGCAAGTGTTACACATAACAGTGGGCGTATTTTATGGAAAGCAGCCGACAATCAGTGTTTGCAGACGCCTTTTATTTTATATTATTTCCTCATCTGTTCGGCTTTCTTGGGCAGGAGCCAGAAAGTTAATATTCTCAGTCAAAGTCGGCCTTTTATCTGTCAGGTTCAAAATGAAACTGAGACAGTGGGGTTTTAAAGCATCTCAGCCAAAAGGTAAGCACACTTTCTCAGCAGCTCCCCCTGGGGAATGTCGCTGGGGCTGCCACCTGGAGAGCATCTCCCACTGTGCTCCCCTTTCTAGGACTTTTGTTTAAGGGTTGTTGTGACTCTTTAACCAGGAGGCAAGATCCTTGCCCCACTACCGCCTTTTGGCATCACTCATGAGCATGAGGCCATCAGCCAGTGCCTGGGTCACCTCCCAGGTTGTGCTAAGGTGACTGGGAGTGTAGCCAACTGCAGGGTGCAGGTGAGTGGAAAGGCTGGGGGAGGATAATGCCCTGCCCATGTCCTGGTCTGGTCCTGAAAGGAGCCTCAAAGGTAGAGTGGTCTGGACAGAGTTGTGCTGGTCTTAAAACATGAAAAAGCAGAGCCTAATTGCCTAATTCCCGTCCTTTCAATATGAGTTGGATTTCCTGATTCACTTCCAGTAAACAGTTACAAAAGTAGCAAAAAAAAAAAAACATCTCCCAGGCTAGATCATAAAAGGCACTACAGCTTCTACCTGGCTCCCTCTCAGGGGATGCTCTCTTTGGGAGCCTTGAGCTGCCATGTAAGAAATCCAGCTGTCCCCAAGCTGAAGCACCCTGCTGGAAGGACTGTGTGGAAAGACCACACAGACAGCCCAGGAAGCCAGCTGTGGCAGCCCCAGCTGCTGGAGTCTTCTCAGCCAAACCACCAAGCATGTGAAAGAAGACGCTCTAGAGATGCTGCCATGTCCAGCATAGCTGCTACGTGAGAGACCCCAGAGCTACCGTGCTGAACTCACCCCAGAACTGGAAGAGCTAAAGATGAAACAATCACTACTGTGATCCTGTGATTGTTCACAATATGTTTAAGGTGCTTTGTCATACAACCAGGTAACCATTGTAATGATTTTTTCTATCCTGCGTTTGTCTCCTCCAAATTAAAATCTTGGAAGGTAGATCTTTATCTGGTGTACCAATTCTCCCTTGACCATGTATTTCAGATCAAAGGCTGGGATTCAAATCTGATCCTCCTGACAATTGTCTCGGCTACTCACTCAAAGTTTTTGAATCTTAGTTTCTACATCTATAAAATGGTAATGATAGAACAACATTAGTTTCACAGAGCTTCTAGAAGGGTCAAATGAGATGGTGAATGTTGATTTATTTGTCTTAGATTTCTCAGTGTCCTGAGATACACATACAATCATGAACACATTTCCTTTGAGGATCTTTCTAGTGCAAATGGGTGGCAGGAAGATAAATGTACCCTGTATGGGAAGAGTCACACGCATGTAAACAGTGAACAGCCCCATGCAACTCTAAGGGGAAGAGTTCACCATAAACTATAAGAACTCTTTGAAAATACTTTCTAAATTTTATGATCTATCATAGTTACAGGGGAGCAACCAATGCTACTGCTCAGCCATGGAGGTTAATTTCATCGTAGGAGGAACCCCAAGGTCTCTTGGTCCTCTCAGATACACAGCAATCAAAGTGAGCATCTTGAGGGGAATTTCAGGCTTCCAGGATCTGGGGTCAGATGGTCACTTTAAATGCACTGGGGCATCCCTACATTCATTGCAACCCAACCCAACCAACAAGCCATCTGTACTCTACTTAGGGATCAGCTAAAACTGATAATAGGTTCTGCAGGAAGGGATGATGCATGAGAATTTGGTGGCATGCTGTACTATCCCCTCCGCAAACGTGGACCTAGGATTCTGCTCCTCTCTGAGTGTTCTACCCTCAGAACCAACCCCTTAGCACTTCTGGAGCCCTCTCCCTTTCTTACAACATGGCTGCTGCTAATAAAGGCATAAATGCTGCAAAGCACTTATTACAGTAATATTATCTTTATATTATCCAGCATTACGAGGCCCTGAGCAGGTCTGGGGAGGCGGGAGAAGCTCTTCGGTGCTGTCAGTAATCGGAGGAAGGCATTTTAGTTTAATGATAATGACTTACACTTACATAGCTGCCCTTATCCCAGAGGACCTCAGAGCACTTTACAAACACACACTCACTCTGAGCCTTTCTAACAAAGCTGAGCCACAGCACTGCTTATAAATAATATATATTCGGAGAGCCTCTATATACTGCAAATGTGTGATATAAATATGTATAAATGTAACAAATACAATTTTTGCATGTTATATTTGTAATCTTTAAAAAAATGGTGGGCCATCATGGGTTTGCAACCACAAAACAGACACATAGGATACTGAAGTCCAATAAATACTGATGCTATGCAACCATTTACAGCAGGTACCAGCTAGGGGCTCTTAAAGGCTAAAGAAATCATTCATGGTATACATTTGCTGGTTTACTCTTTCACTGAGAAGGTCATTCTCAGGTCAAGTTCACTCAACCAGTCCCAGATTAGGGTCTGGAAGGCCATAGATGTGGATAGTCCTGTATACTCACTGGGGTTGATTCTGAAGCTTTGACACCAACATGGCATGTGATCAGGGACAAAGCAGAAACTTCTCTAAGCCTCAGTGGAATCCTCAACACCAATGGCTAGAAGGCTGTATGGTAGCTTGTGGTGTTGGTCTCAGCCCTTTAGGGACTGTGCTAGAATTATGTATTTATGGCCTTTGTTATGAGAATTCTAAGTTCTTCTCCTTAGAGTACATAGAATTTACTTTGCTACCTCATGGATTTGGGGTTTGGTCATGTTTTCTGATTATGATTGTGTAGCAAACTATACTCAAACTTACTAATGGAGAACAACAATGATTTGTTGTGCTCACAGTCTCTGTGGGCCAGGAGTTGGGCTAGGGCACAATGGGTTGGTTTGTCTCTGCTTCAGCATGTCTAGAACCTCATCGAGAAAGACTGGAAGGCTGGAGCTGAGAGCATCTGAAGGTTTGCTCTTTCATATGTCCAAAGCCTATGCTAACCTGAAGATGTGGACAGCCAGTCAGAGTGTTGCTGTGGAACCTCTCCATGGAGATTGGACTTCCTCATGATATGGCTGTCTCAGAGTAGGCAGACCTCTCATGTGGCAGCTCAGGCTACAACTGCAAGTAACCTAGTGACAAGATGGAAGGCACACTTTTATGACATTGTCTTCAAAATTAGTGTCACTACCACTGTCCTATGTTGTCAAGGAATTAGAAGTTTTCCAGGACTATATGAGTCTGCCCCCTCAATGTGACGGCTGTCAGGATCACACAGTGGGGAGAGTATGGGATGGGACATATTGTTGTGTCCCTCAGAATCTGTTTCCTGTGCTGCTTACAAAATACCACAACTCAGGAGCTTATCACAATGAACATTTGTATTGTTTCTTCAGAGCAGGAATTTGAGTATGGCTTACCTTTCTCCTCTGCTCAGAATCTCACAAGGCCACAGTCAAGGTGTCAGGCAGATTGTACTTCTTTCTGGGGCTCAGGACCCTCTTCCAAGTGCTTTGATTACTAGCAGTATTATGGTTTAGTTCTAAAATGTCCCCCAAAAGTCTTGAGTTCAAAGGTGGGGCCTAATTGGAAGGGGTGGATCATTAGGAGTGTGATCTGAATGGGTATATTCTCATCTCCATGTCCTCCATTCTCTCTTTGCTTCATGACCACTATAATTTGTGGGTAGCTAGTATTTGTCCCAGTGATGGAAAGGGGAAGTGATTCCTATAGGTAGCATTCAGATTCCTTACCTGGAGGCACGGTAAGGACTGATGGTGAAAGCATATGACAGTGTCCTGGATACCAAAAAAAGAGCTACATAAATGTTACCAATTATTCTCCAACTGCATTGTAAGATTCCCAAGATCAAGGCACCACGTTATATTCATTTGGTACATTCCACAGTCCCAAAAGCTCGACTAAACACATAATTGAGTCTCAAGAAGCACTGGCTGGCTGGATGCATACACTGAGATGGATAGATGAATGAGAGATGAAGGCTTGAATCCCAAGATGGTGATGGGGATCAGGGAATATGAGAGGCAGAACTGATATCTGGTGGCCTCATTTATCACAAATAAAAAGGTTAGCTATTAGAGTGAAATATAGTATGGGGGACTTTGACCAAGGAGAGAATGGTTAAACTGCCGGTCAAAAGCACACAGGCTCTGTGAGGAGCGAATGGTTAAACAATAAGTTTAGATTAGTGAGGCATGTTGTGTCTGGCCATTGTCCTTCTTTTTTCCCCAAAAAACCCTTCCTAGCCTTGAGACAGCTCCTTGCCCAAACTGTTTTTCTTCTGCTTTTTTCACTTCCACTGATATTCTAAATAAAAGCCAGACAGTTCCCAGCTTCAGAGCTTCTCCTGGGAGTCTCCCTAATGCTAGGCACTTTCAGTTGAAGTAGCCCCTTTGGGCCTCTCGGTGATTGAACTAAGTCTCATCTCTGAATAATCATTCATCTTTTATGCTGCCATGGTCACACAGTGTGACAATGTAAGAAGCATGCTCACACTCAAAGAGAGTTGGAATGCCTTTGGGGACTGGTACAATGGTGACACTAGGGGCTTTGGAATTAGATTTGAGTTTGAATGCTGGTTTAGTCCTTTGGTAGTTGAGCAACTCTGGGTGAGTTATTGAACTTCTGAACCTTGAGGTTCCTTGCTGATAGGTTAAAAGCTGCACAAGAGTAGAGGTAATATATATGAAAGTGTTGATGGGGCCCCTGTAGATGTCTGTTAGGATCAGCTGGGCTTGTGAGGTGCTCTGTGACTTTAGGCAAGCTCCATAACTTCTCTGGTCTTACATTTCTTTGCATGTAAAATGAGAATAATATTTTATGTGCTTCATTAAAAATAAATAGTATAATGAGTCTAAAGTTTTTAGAATAGCACATGATCCATGGTAAATATTCACTGAATATTAGCTCTTGTTGGTTTACTTCACCACCTGCTTTTCTTCTCCTTTTCTTCCTCTTTCTTCTCCTTCTCCCTTTTCTTATCACTGAGCATAATGATACCCTTCCTGTTAGCCATCCCGTTTATTTACTGCCTGAACTAAGCAGCCCCTGGGGTGGCTCAGAAATTCTTTATTCTGCTTATTAGGATTTACTCAATTAGGCCTAGGATAACTAGACCTTACTGAGCACCATTCCTCTCTGCTCTTTCCTTTCACATCTTTTGGAACATTCTAGAATGACACACCCTCTACTCAGTCACTCAAGCCAGAAACCAAGGAGCTGAAGTTGATGTCTTATTTTCGTTCACTCCTGATTTCCAAACAATCACTAAGTCCTGTCACTTCTCACTCTAGAGTCTATCTGGCATCTGTCCACAGCTCTCTAACTCCATGATCCCATTTGTTCCCAGTTGCCATCATCTCTTGACAAAACATAACCATGGTCGCTTACTGTTCTTACTGATGACCCTCTGTTCTCTTTCCACAGAGCAGCCAGATCAGAGGTGCCACTTCCCTATGTAAAATTTTCCGATGGCTTCTTGCTTCACCAAACATAAAATCTGAAACTTTTCCCCTCATTTCCTATCATCCTCCTCTGAGCAGCCGAGCCTCTTCCTGCCTCAGACCCTTTGTACTTGCTACTTCCTCTGCTCAAAATATCTTCCCCATCATTACAACTGCCCAGAAGTTTTCCTCATTCTTCATCTTAATATCACGGCTAGAAACAGGTCTCGCCTCATCACTGTCTCCATCAAAATTATGTCCTTTTTGTATCTTTAACACCCTCTTCTATTCCTTCTAATCACTTACCACAATATGTAGTAACATATTTTACTGAACTTCTAGATCCTCATTAGTGTTTTGACTCCCAGAGGGCAGAAAAATATCCTTAGTCTGACGTTTTGTGAGTTCTCAGTAAATATTTCTTGAATGAATTACAGTTTCTACAATTTCCTGAGCCCTTTATGAGCAACCATGTCTAATCCTCCTAGCAATTTCTATTGAGGATTAGACTCAAAGAGGCACACACATTTGACCAAGGCCACTCAGCTGGTGACAGAGGCAAGAGTGAAGCCCATAGCCTTCTGCCACCTACGCCCTTGAGGTACTCAGCAGCTTTGCTGTGGACTGCTGCCTGGGTGTGAGGTGTCATTCTTTACAATTAAGGTAGCAGACAGAAGTGAGAGGCCTGAGTCATGGTGGGGCATGGGAATGAAGCTGGGGGTTCACTCTGGCTTTCTGATTGTCTGAAGCAACTAAAACTACACATCCAAGGTAATGGGCACTGTGATGTCCCAGCCAGTTTACTCACTACTCACACTGTCCTTAGACATCTGTCAGACCTCAATCCCTGCTAAGAGCTCTATGCCAAGGTCATGTCCCTTTCAAGTCCTTTCTTAACCCAGTGACTGAATACTGAGGAGAGGCATAAAGGTCTGGCTATCCTGGTTCAACTCATTGCAACACTGATGGACCGACCATTTAAGCTCCAGAACTCCCCATGGGGTCAGCTGAAGTTGTCCCCAGACATATCCCAGATGGCCTTCTTGCCACCACCCCTTTCTTCTTCTCTAGGTATTGATCTGAAGGGTACTCTCTAGTAAGTATCCTGCATGCTAAACTCCACTGCAAAATGTTTTCTAGGAGAAACAGTCACATTCAGTGTTCCAGAGCTTCTCATTTAGCTTTTCTACGTAGTTCTCATGCACTGTTACCACAGGCAATAACCCCCTTTATTTTCTTCTGAAGCAGGGTAACCTGTTTCCAACACAGCCATCCTTCAGCTTGGGTATGTTGAGGAACTTGGAGCAAGCTAGCCTGCTCCCTACCCACACAGAGTATCCAGTTAAGTGAGTGCAGGGTTAGGGCATATGCGTTCTGGAGTGATACACATTCAGTAAAAACCATACTTTGAATTTTCACCTCTTCCTGGGATGCTGCTATGTGATGTGTTACCTCTGGCAATTCCGGGCAGCAGCAGTGAGCCACAGCTCCCAGTGAGCCCCACGATCATGTGGGGAAAACAATGTTCTATAGTGTACTATGATGCCAAAATGAGATAGGCAGTGGGTTAGGTACAGTAAATGCATTTTATGCCATCCTCGACTTACAATGATGAGTTTGTTGGGATGTAACCCCATTATAAGTCGAGGAACATTTGTATAGAGAAATGACACATAGACTGAGACTGTCATTGTCCTCTCAGTTCTAGTCTCTGTGTTCCTTGGCAAGATGCCTCACAAAGTTCTCTTCTACCTTGGAACTTTCATTTAATTGTATGTAAATTATCAAAAGATGTCTGGCTTATGTGGCCTCTTGGGTAAAGGAAAAAGGCTGGTAGACTGCAGTTGCTCTTTACCTCAGGTTATCCCAAGTTTTTTTGTCCATCTAGAGTCTGATTTCTGGTTCTGGTTTGTATTAAACACTCCCCTCCATCCCTGTCATCCTCCTGAGCCCCACTTGCTCAGGAAAGCATCTCCTCAGGCATGTGTGCCACAGATATTCTGGGCAAAGCAACTAGCTGTTCTAATCTACTCTCTGTGTCCCTTAAGCTGGAAGTCTCTAGAAAAGCCACAAGAAAACAGCCAAGAGGTGGGGTGAAGAAGCTCCGAGAACTAATTGAAGAACGACTCCTCTGCGGGGCGTTAATACCTCACAAAGAAGCAAATCTACTGGCATTTTTTTTAAAAAAGAGTTTAATAAAAATATATATGCACCATGAGAAAATCACAGCAATAATTCCTTGCACCTTTGTTCCAAGAAGCCCAAAGCACTCCCCATATATTATCATATTCATTATCCTATTTTCTTCACGTTTCTCATTAATTTTTTTCCGAGGTGATATATTAATATGAAATTCTAAATCACATTAAGGATACCACGAGCCCAACTTGTTCTCCTCACCCTAATTCCACCTTTCTCTTCTCCCCTTTCCATCCATCATCCTCACCCCCTTTCCCCATGCAGGGGAGGGCAGAGCCGTAGCTGATAAGCAGCTGATGGGGTGTTGGCTAGCAGAATGGAGGAGAATAGGCATAACACCGCTGCTTTGCCAGTGGGCTGCTTTCCCAGGCTAGTTGCTGAGACTTAAGCCCCTTCCCCATGTCTGCTCAGAGAGACCAGGACTGCTAGGCAGGTCAAGGAAAGGAAGCTGCCTTCCCACTCAACACCCCCATAATGGGTGTAAAACCTACTCCCCCTCCCTCTTGCAAGAGGGAAAGAATCAGGCTCATTACAGATATTATCATGCAGCACTTCATATTTCAAAGAGCTTTATAATTGCTAATTAGTTATTGCCGGAGAATATGGAAATAGAGCCTTGCTGGAGTCATGCAGACCGGAAGGAAGTCAGAGTTCTGCAAAGAGGTCAGCACACCTGGCTGCCCAGCCTGGCCTGCCACACAGGAAATATGTCCCACTGGAGATCAGATGAGTGGGGCTTATTATAGTCATGCCCAGTGCAATCCTGTGGGCTCTGGGCAGAATCAAAACAGCATTCTCAGCCAAAAGAAATGAGAATGAATAAAACACTTTCCCTTTCCCAGTGTGATGAGTTTAATTCCCAACATCATGGTTGGACATTACTGCTGGGAGCCATACCCAGGAGATCCCTGTGCACATAGCACACAGCAGAGGGACATCTCTTCCAGAAGCTTCCTAAAGATTTCCCCAGAACATACGTGTCCAATAAGGTTGTAAAGCCCCTGGAGATTAAGCAGGGACAAGGAGCACCCTGATTACCCCCTGCATTGTCTCAATCTCGTTTAATTTAATTTAAATCCTCTCAAAAGCTAGAATCAGAAGGGGCCCAACGCAGCTGAGTGAGCCTTCTTGGAGGTGCTCTGCTCTGTCCAGGATGAGCAGGCAGGATATAGGGAGTGCTGTCCTTGGGGACTCCATCCCTCACTCTCTCTGTAAATGGAGACTGAAGAGGTGCTTCCTAAAAGAAAACTATGCACAGTGGCCTTAAAACTATTCTTCTCATGAAACCTGTCTGCACAGGTCAGAACCTGGGGATCAGGCTCTAGAAAGCACTAGAAAGCTCTAGAAAGCTTACAGAGAAACTCCAAGGGAGTGAGCGGAATCCTGAAACACAGATGTGCCTGGCTTTATTCTCTCCTGGCAAAGGGACATGTGGAGGCTACTCTCTTTTCTTATTGCATCTCTGCTAATAACTAGTGAGCACAGATGAGGAGCTTTTGGTACACTCCTCTCTCTATATCTTCAAGAAACATGTGTCTACCAAACCCAAATCTTTGCATTGGAGATGGACATTTTGCTTGTTGCTGGTGGGTTGCCTTTTGAATACTGTCTGGTCTTAGTACATAGCTACACTGAGAATGAGACTGATGTGCCTTGCACCTAATTTCTCAGCACTCCAGTAGGAGAAGGAGGCTTAGCTGTGCATTGCAGTTGGTAGTCTTGTAAGCAGAATGCACCTATGGACTAGGCCCATGAGGGATCCAATACCTTGTGTAAGCAGATCCAAAGGAACAAGAGTGGCAGCAGTGGGCTGGGGCACACAGAGACGATTACCAAGCCCTTGGGGAACCAGCACTTATATAACAGGAGCTTAGAAGTTGGGCCTCCAAAGGCCCGAAGGGTAACTAAAAGAAGAATAAATGTGGTGTCTCTGATCAGTACCTTAAAACTGGGTCAGATCCTTGTTCAGCTATGCATATAAGCATTAATCACTACCTAAAACGTGGAAACACAGTACTAATACTAATATTAATACTAATACTAATACTAATATGTCCTAAACTTACCTAACTAAGCTTATCCCCCTTCAAGACTGAGACAAGATTTTCAGGGATGTCTAGCTGCCAATTTTTATTATGTCCTATTTTGGACCTCTTCAACTATTGCTTACAAGACTTCCAGTCATTGTCCTCATTCCAGGAGAAGCAGACTGACAGATCACCACCTGATGAGGCCACTTCCCCTGCCCCCAAACAGGAGATGACATCACATGGGAAACAGCTTACCCTTCAAGCCATATGGATTTCTCCCGAACCAACATGTAGAACCGGTTCTGAGATACTCACCAACAAAACCACAAAACTTAAGGAGGATTACCTACACTGCAAGCTATGCAAACCTGCCAGCTATGCAAAGGAGAGAAAACATGCACATTTTTTCCTGCTCCTGTAAGAGCAGGCTTCTAATGGTTCAAGATGTGGCCAGAATTATTAGGCAAGACCAGAAACATAGGATCTTGTAGGTACATGCTCCACTGTAGGCAAAGGTAGGAAAACAAAGTCCACTTTTGTGGCTGCTTGCCTCAGACACATGGAGATGCCTCCACAGCTGCTGTCCATGAAAAATGGTCTCATTTCTCTTCTCATCCATTCTTTGAGCCACTTGGAGCATCCTGATGAGCAGAACACTAAGTACAGAGAGATCACTGTCAGTGTGGTGACTGAGGGCTCAGATTCTGAAGTGAGATCTCCTGCACTTGAATACTGGCCCTGTGACTTGCCAGTCATATGACTTAATTTCAAGGTGCTTGGTTTGCTCATCTGTAACTTGGCCCAATGCCAGCCCCATGGTAAGTGCTACTGCAATAACATTGAAGAAACTGATTATGCTTCTACTCCTTGACCAGTCACATTGCATGAAGAAAAATTCTCAGGAAAGTGGGTCATCTGTGATCTGGTAGTGAATAGCAGTCTCCTAGAAGGGGAGCCCAGGGGCCTTGGGACAGCCTCAGCATAAGTCCCAGGGAGCCCACAGGTCTAACTGTCTATTCCTTGCAAAGTTGTTGCTCTTTTCTTGTTTCCCCAGGGGATTGTGTTCCTCACTTGAGGCCCATCTCCTTCCTTCTGTCTGCTCCACCTCCTTGTACCCAGCAGTAGCAGTTCTCCCATGAGCTTGTGTTTCCACAAACCCCACACAGAGCATTGTCAAAAGCATGGAACTAGAGCCAACTGGCTTGGCTGCTTTCCTGACTCCATCCATTACTAGCTACTGACCCTCCAGCCAGTCATGAAACTTGCCTGAGACTCAGTTTTCTCACCTGATAATTGGAAATAAATCAGCTGCCTCTCTTTCTCCTTATGGGTGTTTTATGAAAACCAGGAATGCTTGTGAGAGAACTCTGAAAGCTGGAAAGCACACAGTGAATCTTCACTCTCTTTAGGACCCCATTCTGCTGAGCTACTGTTCAAAGTGAGACATCTAACCCTCTCGCTTCTTCCAGCAAAAGTCTGTTCTTTCTGCATGCATTGATCAGTTACTACTGTGTAACAAACACACCCAAGCATAGTAGCTTTTACTGATCTGAGCTGGACTAGACTAGCTTGCGCCTGGGCCCACGGTCAGCTGCAGAGCAGAGAGAAAGCTTTGGTGATTGGGGGTAAGCCCTCAGATATATGACAGCTTCAACTGGAACAACGGAGCCAACTGTCTTCTCCAGTAGCTACCTTTGCTTGTTCTCATGGCAAAGGCACAGGAGTAAGGTTGAGGAATCCCAGTCACACAAGGAAGGCAGGCAGACATGCGTATGTGCTTCTTACAACTTTGCTGATGTCTTATGCGTGTTTTCTATGAGGGTGTACAAGCCCTGAAAGTTTCTGCAGGGAACAAATGTGCATGTCTATCACTGCTTCTGGATTTGCCTGGGAGGCCCAATATCTTCATAAATGCTCAAGCATGCTCAGATGTGAGCCTATTCCTCCCATCTGAACAGTTCCTTCTTTAAATACAGAGCTTTTATGCAGTGCACGATCTGAACCGCCTTATGTGACAGTCTGGAGAGACTTTGTGTCAGAAAGAACAGATTCCCTCAGAGTTTCATTTTCTCATCTGTAAAATGGGCCAGAGGCTTCTTTGACTTCTACAGTGGCTATACATACAATAAATGAGTGAATTCACGGGAAAGCAATCCTTAAAATCACGGCAGTTTCATAAGCTCTTATCAGAGATTAATAGTGGACTCTGAGTGGACAAGATTCAACCAGGGAACCAGGGAATAAAATTCAAAACAGGGAAATAGGTTCTCAAAGGGGAGAAAAAAAATCAGGAAGCAAAGTAGGGGCTCAGTAATTAAGAGAATCCAGAAGGGCTGAGGGGCAGATGGGAAGGGCACTGGGCTAGGACTTTGGTGACCAGGCAGATGGGATTGAGGGGGAGCGGGTAGCCGAACGCTAGGCCTGGGAGGGCGGAATCTAGAAGACCCCAGTAAGTCAGGACCCCAGGGCAGCGAGAATGAGCGCCCAGCATGGAGGTTTGCTCGTCTCTTTCAGCAGGTGCGCAGGCTTGCAGCGCCTTCCTACTCTAGCCGTTCTGTGAGTCTGGCAGTCTTGGCGCCAGGCTGTTCCTGCGGATCCAGACAAAAACGACCCCGCCCCCAGCCGGAGCTTCTCTCCTCTTTCACCCACTCCCCCTCTTCGCCCTGCCCCTAGCGAGCGAGACTGCACTCGGGGGCGGATCACAGTACCTCCTTCCTCTCCTGCCAGAGCTCCGCAAGCCCCTGCGGCCCCAGCGCCCCAAACATGGTCGTCACTGGAGGACTCCCGGCCATGGGGCCTCCCTTCCAGCCCCTAGCCCCTCAGCGGGTGCGGACGGGCTCAGGACGCGCTATTCCGAAACCCCAGCGCCCGGAAGACAGGCAGCCTTCTCCAAAGGTGCGGAGGGTTCTGTGGCTACATGCCCCTCTCTCACCTCCAGGTTGCTGTCGGAGAGTGTGGCTGGGGCGAGGGTGACAGTCCTCTAGGAGTCAAGGGTGGAGGGTGAGGAGCCAAGTGGGTTGGCAAAGGGTCTAGAAGAAGACGAGGCAGAGAAGGGGGAAAGAAGGCAATGGAGATGGAAATGGAGGAGGGAGGTTAAAAAAAGAGGAGAAAAAGGAACAAGAAAGGGCCAGGAGGAAAGAGAGCAGGAACAGGACTTGGGATGGGAGCCGAAAAGGAGTTGCAGGAAAGAAAGAGAAAACGAGGGAGCAGAAAGAAAAGGGTAGGAGGAATGGAGGAGAGAAAACCAGGAGAGAGAAGAGGAGGGAGTAAGATCAGTGAAGGGAGATAGACAGATAAGGTGAGGGGAGGTAGAAGGAGAGCTGAAGGGGTGGGAAAGGGAGACCCAGAGGAAGGAGAATGAAGGTGGGGTAAGGGGCTAAAAGGGAAGGAAATAAAGGAGGGAGGACTGAGGGCGAGGGGCAGCGTCTTGTCCCCTTTCAACTCCATCACCACACCTCCACCCCAGACATTACACACACACACACACTGAGGAACTTTGTAAAAAGACCACATAGCAAAGGGAGAGTAAGGGGAGGAGGGCTGCCAGAGAAAAGCTGGCTGTGTAAGACACTTCTAAAGCAGTGCATCCTATCCTTGGATAGGGAAGTGGCTGGAGACAGAAGTCCGGACCCACTGCCCATCTGGACAGGCCAGCAGAAGAGTCTGGGAGACCAGGATCAAAGCTACATGCTGTCCGCTCTGGGTCAAAGGCTCACCAAGCAGGTGGCAAGCAGCCCTATATGATAGGAGCCACAGGTATAAAATGAGGGTGCTGTAATGTAAATGCCTGTTTTACTGGGATGTTAAATTAAGTGAAACGAAGAAATGTGTTATAGGATGTGCAGCTAGTGCCCCACCTGGGCCACTCCTCTCACCCCCAGATGCTGAGCATTGGTGGAGGTCTTAGCCAAAAACACTTGGGTGATTATCACCCTTGCCCTCTGGGACTACTGGCAGCTGATGCGCTCTCTCTCTCTCTCTCTCTCTCTCTCTCTCTCTGTTAGTACATAAATTCCTCTTGCTTTAAAGTGGACGCAAAGTGATACCCACACACTCCAGAGCATCTCATTGGCTTCCTACCTTGGGCTCCGTTTCTTGGGAACTCCGTCTAAGACAGCACCTTCCCAAGGATTAGTTGCCAGTGAACTGGAATGAAGAACAGGTCTGAGGTTGGAGTCAGAGTCTCCTGGAGGTGAAAAGACCGCATGCAGCCCTGACTCTACCCAAAGGAACCCTGCCAAGCCGGATGTGAGCCTCTGACAGGAGGCAGGCTGCCCTGCTCTGGTCTCACCACTCCTGTGAGGATTGGAAGAAAAAGCTGGATGGAATTCAGAAGATTTAAAATAAAAATTAGCTGGATGGGATGTGCCCAAAGGCTACCTGGGGTTTCCTGTGATATCAGGCAGCCACCAGCCCTTGCAAACAGGGTTGTCCCTGTCCCTCACATATTCCAAAATGACCGCTTTGTGGCCTGAAAACTGGGAGGTGTGGAGAGGGGATTGCGGATCTCAAGTTTATGTGGAGATGGGGGGGGTTGGGGAGCCATTTAAAGGATGAGTGGGGGTCAGGGCACAGTTGAATGGAGGAGGTGCCCGCAAAGCTTCCATTTTGTGTGTAATTAGTGTAGGGATGTCCTCATTTGCATAAGGTTCATAAATTTGCATAAAATTGCTTGAGGCCCTAACTACCAATACAGAAAATAAAATAACATGAATCAATTAGTGGGCTTGGCTGCAATTGGAACAAGCCTGGTATTAGAGTCTCTCCTTTCCCTGACTGGAACAGCATGGCATTGGCAGAAACATAGCTGGGCACAGCATTTCCTTATCTCTGGACACCAGCTCAGCTGCCAGCGAAGGGCCCTGGTAAGAAAGAACCCCTTCACCCTGTGCAAGGAAGGACAAAGCACTCGTGCAAGTGGGGACAAGCAGTTGAACACAGGAGGTGTGAAATCAGCCTCAGCCAGAAGATTCAGGCAACAGGTCAGGGTTGCTCAAGGAGGCATGAGAGGAGGACCTGGAGCGTGGAAGAAGGTTCCAGTGTGTGTGAGTTTCACAGGAGGGAAGCTGCTCTGTGTTTCTCGAGGGCCTTAATGCCTGCGACCTGAGCTCAGCGCACATTTGATTCCCTCGACACTGACACTCTTAGGAAACTGGCAGAGTTATCCCATTGCAGAGAAGAGGAAATAGAACTCCAGGGCACTTATAGCTTTGCATGGGCAACACTAGCAAATGGCCATGCTGGGTTCTTCCAGCTCCTGAGGCCCACAGCAACCCCCCAGCAAGTATGCTGCCTGGTAGCCGGCAGGACCACAATAAATATTTATTTAATAAATGACCCATGTATGAGGAGATGAGCTTTGAGGGGAGGTAAAGGTCAAGCTGAGGACGCCCTGGCAATGCTTAAGGGAAAACATGTTAAAAGTGAACCACAGGATGCAATTTCCTTAAAAAAAAATTTAAAAATTGAAAAAAAAAAGCGCAAACCCTATTGGTCATCCTGGGAGTCTGGGAAGATGTAACTAAATCATGATGTTTCTGACCCATGGTAATTTCTGTGAGCTGGGCTTTCTGTTTCTCTTTGGAAATTCCCCATCCTGCCTTCTCTGCTTGCTGCTTTCTGCATCCTACTACCTTGCCCTGCAGGCCCAATTTTAGTTCTGGTCTGGAACCTGAAGGCCTTGGTGAGTCAGCCACGGCCACAGCTAATGAGAAAGCTGAGCTTGTGTGGCCCAAGCTCTTTTCCCACTGCTGAATGTACAGGGGTCTTATCTTTCATTGCCATCCACTCGCAAGCCTTTGCTGATGAATCACCAATTTCTCTCTCCATCTCTCCCCTTCTCTTTTGCACTGACCCTGCTGGGTTATAATAACTGAGGATTTTTTTTTGTCTCTGCTCTCTCCCTGAACCTCCTCCTCCCTGAGTCACTGTTAATGAATCAAATTGCCCTTCGACTTGAATTACTGGGGAAAGCAGCCTCGCCTACTACCAGCAGTAGATGGGGTGGCTGCCCCTAGATCTACACAAGCCTTGTCGCAATGACTCAGAGTGGATGTTTATTTTTGAATCTCACATCCTTTATCTGAGAAAATGGACTAACACCGATGGGAAACAATTACCTACCACTTACCCCACAGGGCTGATGGGAGCAGATGGCACATGCGATGGAGTTGCACAGTGCATTAATGTCATCAGCAATGATCACAGTCAAAATGAGTCCACATGATGGGGACTGAAAACTGGAGAGAGGAAAGAGCAACAGCTGGGCACTTCTTCAGCCAGATCTGGTTGCAGGCACACCAATGGCTTGTTCCAGTTTAGCTAATAGGCAGGGGACAGTGTGAAGCTGTAAGAGGGCTGCAGAAAGCAGAGACTGCTTTCAACCCTGGTGGTTATTAGGGAGCCACTCTGTAGGGAGTACGTGGTGATTCATTGTTTACCCGGGCCCACACAGAGGCTTTCTTGTGCTGGGATTGAATATAATGTGTGTGTATGCGTGTGTGTGACTCTACTAATTCTGCCCAGAATGCAATGCATGATAAGTAGTGGTAAGCTCTATAAAAGGGGAGTAATGGTCAGTGATAATACATAATGGGCATGAGAAAGATCAACAGTGAAACTTCACAATTTAGTGAATTTGGATGCTGTGATATCAAAGACTAAAGACAGATCGATAGGTGAATTTCTTAGCAATAGAAAAGACAAAGGCGAGGACTAGGAATCCAGTCAGCATCTCTGGAACCTCAAAGGTATTTGAGGAGAAAAGGGAAAACCACCCATCTGAGACTTCCCAACTCCCTCCAGCTTGCACTACCACCATAACATTGTTGCCTACCCTGACTCTCCACTGCCTTCTCTGTTGTCTTTCTCAAAGCCCAGAACAACGCAAAGATGCCTCACAATTTTTTCCTCTCCTTGCTAGCCAGGCTCAAATTGTGAGCTCTATACCATCGTCATGAACATTAGAGTATTGGCACAAAGAAGTAGGATGGGCAATTTTTCAAAACAAAATTTCACATTGAACTTGGTCTTCTCCAACACTAGCTTCCCATAAATTACCTGGCTTCCAGAAAAAGGACGCAGAGCCCATAGTTTCTATGCTTTTTCTCTAGGGCAGCAGAGACAAGGTTTTTTCAGAGTCACTCTAATCAGTATTAGAAATCTGAGCAGATCACAGACTGAATTCTCAAAATTTTTGGCATTTCTGAGACTTGATTGGGTTTTCCTCTCTACGTTTTCGGTTGAACTTATAGTTTTAACTCTAAGGCTCTGGTTCTTAAATCTATTGTAGGAAGAGGCAGATTTCTTTTTACTAGGTATAACCAATCAAGAAGGTTCTTGCTGGCAACAGTTTTCAGGCAATCAGTGGGACTCCAGAAGTGCTACAGAAAGATTCAACAGATCATATTGACTCCCATTAAGTTGGATCTTTTTCAAGAGCATCAATATTTACAGTGATTATTTAAAATTAAAATTAGAGAATGCAAAAGTTAGGCACAAAACATGGGGATGAGATCTTGCACAACTCCGCCCTTTAGCACAGATAGGAAACTGGGTCACAGGGGACTTATGACTTGTGTAAAGTCACCAGGTTTATGATTGTCTGACTCCGCTGAGCATCCAGGCCTCTGGACGTAAGACTGATGCTTTCTTATAGGATATACTTTATCACATTATAATCTGTTCTTATTTCATGTCACAACATAGATTTCTGTTAAATGTTTTGTGTAAACAAGGATGATATTTAGCAGCATTAACAGCCTTATAATTCAGTTTATCTTCATTTCTACATTTTTTTAGTTGCTCTGAACAGTGAGGAACTCCTCCACCAACTTGGTCTGGGTTCTGTCTCAACCACTCCACTGAAACATTTTGCAAATACCTACTTGTTGCTACATTCACAAGACACTTACCAGACCTCATTTACTTAACACTTTGGCAGCATTTGACACTATTGACCCCTATCTCTTTCCCTAGCTCAAGGCTACTCACAATGTGTGGTTTGCTAACCAGCACCAGCAAGCAAGGTTTGCTGCTGATCCATAAAGAAATGATTACGGAAAACTGAGGCAGGAGCATTGCATCCAAACCCATCCTGATCAACTTAGTGACTTAGCAAGACTCTGGCTCAAAATGAAAAAAAGCCAAAAAAAGGGGGACTGCAGATGTAGCTGCTGAGTTCAATCCCAGCACCATAAAGAGGAGAAAAAAGATGATTACAGAAACTGAGGATAAAGGAAACATTTTTAGCAATTTGATAGAGTAATTTCTGTCTTCTGAATCTAACACTACAAAACACTACAACATGGGGTTTGTGTCTTGAATGTCTTTCTGTAGGTTTTTTTTTTCTTTTCGGTGGTACTGGAGATTGAATTCACAGGCATTCTAACTGAGTTACATTCCCAGTTCTTTTTATTTTTTATTTTGAAACAAGGTCTCATAAAATTGCCCAAGGCAGGCTTGAATTTGCAATCTTGTTCCAGCTTCCTTAGTATGTAGCTGGGATTACAGAAATATGCCATTGTGCCCAGGTCTTTCTAGATTTTTAATTAATTTTTATGCATTTTAGTACATAAGCATCAGTCTGCCACATGGGGAGAAACCGTGATCCTTTTCTTTAGATAGTAAGAAGCAGTGCTGTAGCCTTTATCTCTCCCGACTCCAGCTTTCCTGGTTTCCCTCTCTCTCCACTGTTTTCAGAAATCTGAATGATCCCTTCATCTCTCATCATTCCAGATTTCCCTGCCCCCGATGAACTTCTGGACATTTACTGGATCCCAGCAAAGAGATCATTGCCTCCATATGGCTCCTTTGTGCTGCCCCCATAGCAGTCCAGATGAGACCCCACTGAGGCTGTAAAGTACCACTGTGTCCCCAGTCCATAGGTGAAGGCCTGGCACGCAGGCGAAGCCCAGTCAACCTTTGTGATGTGAATGGGTTTCATGCAAGTTAGCCACAGGGTCATGCTCTGGAGCATTCCATTCATCAAGCTCAAAGGCCTTTTCCTTTTACACATTTTCTCCTCTTTTCTTGCCTTCCCCAGCTCTTGCAATCGGCATGTTGTTAGTCAAAAATTAACAGTGAATTAAGTGATACAGTCCTTTCTGTGGTTCAAATTAAAGTCAGAAGGTCCCAGACTGCAAACTGTCCTGTATGGTATATGGCTTATCTTTTCTGGAGAAGGGGAAGGAACGACAGGGCCTCTCCACCCAGAGAATTCGACCTCTTTGTGTATTGGGAAACTACCAGTCAGTGTGGAGGAATTGTCTCACCTTGGTTTAAGCACAGAGGAGACAGGAGCCCAGATTTAAGTCCTGGCCAGAAAGAATGACACCTGCCAAATGGAATGCCACAGCTTTCCCACTCCTGTGCCTCGATGTCCTGTAGGATGAATGAATAGCAGGCACAATGACTCCTGGGGCTAAAGAGGGGCACTTATTAGTGATTGTATAGTTCACTAGAAATAGAAATGTCAAGTGTTACTATTAATAATCAGGTTTCCTCTGCTCTGGCTTCCAAAGTCTCTAATACCTTCACTCTAGACCTTCTGGAAAGTAACAAACAACATAATTTGGAGGAAAAAGAGAGCTGTAATTGCAGTGTGTTTCGATATGGAAAAGTAAAATGCAGATGGATATGCTGGTTTTCTATAGTGACTCTGAACACTGAATTCCTCATGAAAAAGTTAATACTTCAATATACAAAGGAGTAAAACTCTGACACTGAAAAAAAATCTAGAAACAATGGACAAATGAAAGAATGGGTAACATATTTTTTACATATACAGGGATTATAAAAGTATCCTTAGTATGTAAAGTGCTCTTACAATCAACAAGAAAATGTAGAACACCCAAATGGAAAAAATAGGCAAAGAGACTGAATATACAATGCACCTGAGAAGAAATACAAATCAACTATATATGAAGACTGAAGAGGTTCTATCTCACTAGTAATCAATGAGATGTTGAATAAAACAGCATCTTAGATGGTCTTTCATTGATCAGATTGACAAACATGAAATACATTTATCATACCCAGTAAAGTAAGGAGAAATGGGCATTTGCCATTAACCCCTTAAATAAGGAAAGCTTTTCCAGAAAAGTCATTAATTTGGCAATGCCCAATGCAAGCCTTGTTTTGTAACTCACAGTTCTTATCTCTAAGAATGAATACTAAAGAACAATCAAACAACTATATGAAGAAAGTGGTACATGACAAGTTCGATTGTCTCAGCAATATTTATAGTAGAAAAAGCATAAGCAATCTAAATATGCATCAGTAGCTAATTGGTTTAACATATATTGGAATACTATGTAGTCACTTAAAAAATATGGAAGGAAAAGTGTCCATGATAGGTCATTACCATTAAATGAAAAAAGAAAACTAGAAATGTGGGGTCATAGAACTATTTGTTTTTTGAGTATTTTTTAAAATATTAGTGTGGATGTAGGAAAACATCTGTATAAAAGGGTTCTGTAATAACTTTTGACTGATGCGATTATAGGTGGTTTTTATATTAGTCCATAATTCATTGGTATTTTTTTCAATGAAAATATCTAGTCATTATTGAAAAACATGTTTTAGAAAGCACCTGGTCTGGTTATTCTGGCTGTTTCATAGATGTGGAAGATATAACAACAACAAAATACAGAAGTGAAAATTAGGAATTGAAGAAATCTAATCTCTGATAAATTTGCTTGTTCCTATCTGGAATCATTAGTTCACAACTTGTGGTAAAATCCATTCACTGTTTTCATGGATGCTTCCCCAGCCTTAGGGTAGCTTCAACTTTTTTTTTTGAAAATATCCCTGAACAATCTATCACATTAGCTGCTCTTGAAACCATTATTGGGTATAATACTTGTATTTTTACTTTTTAAATTGCTAGTAAAAAATAATTGCCAATTAACTCATAAATTCTTAATGAAAAAAGAATCTGTCCCCAGGGACATACATTATGCTCTCAAATCTTAGAGTGGAACTAAGTGGGGAGGGCTCAAAGAGCCCATATCCATTGCCATCACTTATGACAAGGGCACAAAGTGTCAGTCCTCTGGGAGGAAGCCAGCAGCCCCACCAGTGCCTCTGGGTGATCTTTCCATGGGCCACCTCTGGTTCTGTTCTTACAGGACCCAATCACGGACTATCCCCACATTTAAAAACATGACCTGGGATGCCAGAGTTTTTGCTATTAAGGCTTTTGTTGTATAATACTAAATGTTAGGACAGAAATATGCAAGGGCTTACTAATCATTTTCTGAGCTTTGCTGAAGAAATAAGAATACAGAAGAATCACAGCTCTGTACTATATTATCATGCAGTGTGTATATGTGTACATTACATACACTATGTGCTAGAGAGCTTTTTGTCACTGTGACACATACCTGAGATAAACACCTAAAAAACATGAAAGGCTTATTTTTGGCTCTTGGTTTCAGTCCATGGTTAGTTGACTCCATTTGCTTTGCGCCTATGGTGAGCAGAACACCATGGTGGGGAGCACAGGATAGAGCCAAGTTGCTCACCTCATGGTGGTCAGGAAACCGGGGGGTTGGTGGTGGTGGTGAAGTTCCATTAATTCCCTTCATCGGTGACCTTACTTCTTTCTTCCACCACCTCTTTGTAACACCACAAGCTGTTGACCAAGCTTTCAACACATGGCCTTTGGGGGACATTCCAGATCCAAGCTGGAGCACATTTCGCCTTAGTTCAAACTGTATGAAATATTTGATGTTTAATTCTTTTTGACCCCTTGAGATAGAAAATTTCAAGCTTCGAGCTTATATATTTTTGTTAAGTTGGGAGTAGCTAGACAATATTATACTATGAGAAGAATTAAATAGACACTTCTGTTCTGACAACAATGCTGTTGCTGCCTATGTGGAGTAGTAGCATATATCTCTTTGCAGCGAAGCAGAGAAGTGAGCATGTTAAGACTTCCTGCTGATGTACACCTGCTGTATGTGTGCGTGTGTGTCCTTAGAAACTGCAGGGAAAATCATCCTATAGGTAATTAAAAATTAGTTTTCGTCTAACTTCAGACTGTCTTGACCAACAACTTCTAGGTTGAAGTTGATTCTTTGAGTCTCTTTTTTCAGAATTTGTATCTTTAAGAAAGGACAAAAAATCCTAGATGACATTAGTGTATTACTTTTGATTGTACTCATTACAGCTCAGCTGATTCTCCTTGAAACCATTCCATTCTTTGACAACAAGCCAGAGATGTTAAGCAACCTGCCCAAGGTCACACAGCTAATTAGTGCAGAGCTGGGACTAGAACCGCAGACTCAGCCTCTTCACCTTGTGGAGGGAGTGAGCATGGTTATCATCAGCTCCCTAATGAAGGCCAAGCTGGCTAAGCTAAACAGTGGGGCCAGAAACTAACAGCCTAGAAGGTCTGAAGGAAAATATCATCAACTGACAAATTATCATGATCATTATTAATGTTATAATTCATATGCTATGTCTGCAGCAGAAAACACAGGTTTATTTAAAATGCACATAATAATTTGAGTTTGCTCTAACATTTATTTTCTGTCTAAATTATTTTAAACTGATATGAATGCAAAGGCTTCAGAAGACAAAAAGCTAGGCTTTTTATAAATCCATAACCTTAAATTAAAACCACATTTATTCACACTGCTGCTTGTAGCCCAGAACTTTCTCCCTTTTAACCCTTCAGTGACATCAGAGTCACAGTTCCACCTCTTCTTGACCAAGTTTTAAAATTTTTTTCTGGTAAAAGCTTCATTGGAAGACCAAAGTACAATGCATTTTGCAGGAAGAATTCTAATGGGGTTTTTAGTAAACCGGCCCGACCAACTCGCTTCCCTGGCTAAAAATGCCTTTAATTGATCTCTATGTAGAAACAGCAGCTGGTGATGAAAACACAGTGCTCTGGTGGGTAATTATTTAGCAGGACGAGTACTTCTGTCGTGATAAGAGAGTAGCAGCAGGACCTGGAGCGAGACATATAGGACAGACAGACAGAGATAAGAGGCGGCAAGAACCTGACTGCAGGTCCCACAGCCTCATAACCTTAAATGGCAAGTTTCTGATAACCGTGATGGATCGGATCCAGGTGGGGGCCCAGCGCGGCTGTGTGCAAAACTGAGCGCAGAGGGTCAGAGAAGGAATGCTCCCTGGGGAAGCTTGCGCTTGCCTGGAGCTTGGTTAGGGGGCGCTGTGGCGCTGCAATAGCTGTTTCCCGGCCCTGCCAAACCACAGGCAGGCTTCCCCTGCTTGCCTGCCTGCCTGCCAGCCTGCCTGAGGTGGTTAAAACTCCCATAGCTATTTTGGCAAAGAGTAGGTGGGTCCTGGCCAGGTTCCAGTTTGGGTAATTACAGCCTGTCAGCCTAAATTCCCCCCAGGATTGCAGTTAAATATGGTACCCATCTTCACAATTAAATTTTAGCTCTAATAGGACACTCGATTGTCATGTTACGTGACAGTTAAATAGCAGCCACATCGTACCCCAGAGGTAGCTGCACGTTTGTGGTGACTACAAAGAGTTCACTGGGTGTGATAAGTGACCTGTCTGGACAGATGGGGGAGGGGAGGCTCTTTCTGCTAAATGATAGTTGGTCACTCAGGACTTTGCTCATCTCTAAATGTTTTTCAAATTTTTTCAAAGAAATAAAAAAAAACTGTACAGAGCACTTAATTACTCCAGCAATGTGCAAGGTTTTTTTTGCCTAGAAATACAAGTGTAGGACAGAGTAGGTCCCCAACTATCATTCATTCATGTGTATGTTACCTCAGGTGACCTCACCTTTCTCTAAACTGTGTCCCGTGTGCCTTCTTCTCTTTTGCCTGGATCTCTGCTTCCTTCCACACAGTCCGGAACCCCTTTCTTTTGTTTCCCTCTTATCTTTTATCCCAACAAAGTCCAGCTCCTCTGTCACCTCCCTCACACGGTCTCCCCTAGCCTTCACGCCTTGTCAGTATCATCATTGCTGAATGTTTACTGAAATGTGTCTTATAATAAACCATTCGCACATCTGGCTCATGCACTAAACTGAAACTCCCTGAGGGCAGGGGCCTAGATTACCTCTTATGTCTGAGCACAAGGCTTAATAAATATTACTGAAAGACAAAAGGAAGGCTCTTTTCTTTCCAAGGGCAAAAGTATGAATTGCTGATGTTTAGTGTTTGCCATACACAGATCATTGTTCTAAGCACCTTACATTTATTAAGCGTTATTATTACTGCCCACCTCCACTGGCAATATCGGGCAATTGAATATTGGGCAACTGAACCAGGAGGCTTCACACTGAGCTACATTCCCAGTCTTTAAAAATGTTTCTTTGTTTTATTTTGAGGCAAGTTATCGCTAAGTTTCCCAGCCTAGATGGAAATTTGTAATCCTCCTGCCTCAGCCTTCCACAGTGCTAGTGTTACAGATGTGTGCAACCATGCCCAGCTTACTGTTCAGTTTTTATAAAGGAAATACTGAGGTATGGAGAAGTGAAGTGACTTTCCTAAGGTCTCACAGCAGCCAGTTAGAGGAAATCAACCAATGAAGCCTACCCCCAAAACCTCCACTCTGCTGCTGCTATATAGGATAGATTTTTAGTAAAATGTATCAAAATTCCACTTGTCTTTAAAATTTCAAATCAATCCAGATCTGAGAAAATACAAGTCTTTTTCTGCAGGGCTAAGTGCAAGGATGGGAGAAGTAACCCATCTGTCTCCATTTTACTTGGGCTATCCTAAATAACAAGAGTGCTGCATTCCGAAATCCACATTCCTGTTTGTCAGTTTCCATCCTTGGGCAATTACTTCACACTGAAAATGAGAAGGTGATAATCTAAAGTATTCACAGCCAGTTTTGCCTACAGAGGTGTGAGCGAGGAGGAAGATAACATGTTGTGATTAGAGAGGGAAGAAACAAACGCCAGTGATTGCAATGCATAAGGAAGGGGTCAGCCTCATTATTCTAATGCATAGTTTTCTGCACCCATAGAAATATTTTATTCCAACAAGTTAATTCATTTAAGTGGTGAGCGCTGAGTGTGGCAGACGCGATTATCTTGCTTAGGTTCCTTGCTGCTGTCTCCCCACCCTGCTCAGAGAAGGATTTCTGCAGCTCACCTCCTGCAATTAGAAACAGCCCCACAGGGCAGAGGTGCAGCCTGCGTTGTGAGATACTCTTCTGCTGCTGAAATACAAACAGCCTTTGAGAATATTCTCCTGCCAAAATCATTTTAGCATTTCACTGTCACACAGCAGGAGCCGAGACAGAGATAGAGATAGAGATAGAGAGAGGGAGACGGAGAGACAGAGAAATATCTTTTCCTCATGCAACCGGCAAGACCTCCTGAGTCTTTCCTGTGTACAAGGAAATTAATTAATTTCTTTTCTTATTTTTGTAAAAGGGGACCATAAAAACATGGTTCAAGATGTTACATTTTCATAGGAAGAAGTCTCATTGTAAATGAGTTCCTCTTTTAAGACAAGGCTGTAATTAGATTGCCCGCGGTGATGATGAATGGGGAGGGTGAAGGGTCTTCGCTTTTTTCTGGGGAAAGAAACATCCTCCAAGGCGGAGGCAAAAGCTGTCTCTGGCGGCCACACTGGTCCCTGTGCCAAAGACTGTTCTCTCCCATGAAGCTGAAAGAAGAAAGACTGTTTCTAAACCCAGAGGGGAATAACAACAGGAAAGGCAATTTAGAGGGTGAACCAAGGTGGTTGTTTAGACAAGGGCTAGAGGCACCAACAGGGGGCACTGTACCTCCCTTTCCTTGGCTGATGTCAGTGATTTCTGCACAACGGTTTTCAACCTGGATGTGTTTTCTGTCTTGGAATTATGGGAAATTGGAGAAAAGTTGGTGGTTTCTCATGTCCGTTTATAAATGTTTCATAGGTTTTTGGTTCTATGTGCACTGTGTTCTCTCAAACTTTGTATGCCAAAGATATCACCCCCAGAACCTCAGAATGTGACAGTATTTCATAAGATGATTAATATGAGGTCATTGGAGTGGGTTCAATCCTATAAGACCAGTGTCTTTCTAAGAGGAGAAAATCTATGGGCCGGGGATATAGCTCAGTGGCACCAGGGCGCCTGAGTTTGATTCCTGGTACCACCACAAAAGAGAGAGAGAGAGAGGAAATCTGGGTACACAGAGAGGTGACAGTTGCACATGTGCAGAGGAAAGGCCACAGGAGGACACGGGAAAAGGCTACTATAGATAAACTCAGGAGAGTGGACTCAGAAGAAACCAAACTTGCCAACACTTCTGTCTTGGATTCCTTGGCCTCTAAGACTGAGGGTAAATTGATTTTGATTTTCTTGAGTCATGTAGTCTGGAATTTTGTTATGGCAAACCTGGCAAACTACTATGCTGTCAAAGTGCTTTTCCAAAGTATGGTCCATGAATTGCATTATCAGAGAGTGATGAGTCCATTAAAATGCAGATTCCTGGGCCTCACCTAAACCGACTAAATCCAGTTTGTGGAGTCCAAGAATCTGCAGTGTTTCACAACCACCCAAGGTCATTTGTGTGCACACTATACTTGGGGAAATCCCTGCAGCAGGCATTTACTGAAAGAAAGGTCACCTCTGGTGATTGGAAGGAGGCTTCCAGAAGTCCACTCTGTCAGAAAGCCTACCTTTAGAAAGGCATTTTTTGTACTTACACATTGCCCTCTCCCTGCTGGATCTCTTTTCAATGCAAATAGCTCCTGGATGGAGGTGACAAATTAAGTCAATAACCTTTGAGTATAAGTTCTTTTATCAGCTGAATTCCTGTGGAATTGGAAGGATGCCAAGCCTGAGGAAATCACAGAGTGGTAATGCTTGCGGGAGGGGTGGTGGTTGAGGGACATTGGCATGGTCCACACTGGAAGAGGGTGCCACATTGGCCAGCTTGCTCCAGACTAGCCCCATTGGGAACAAGACAGCCTCTAGATGGCAGCTCCGGAGCATGTAGCATGCTGCTTTCCAGAATGGAGAGGATAGAGACACTCTCCAGGCTTCTAAGTAGATGCCTAGCTGTCTACCTTTTTTTGCTTGTTGGTTTGTTTGTTTGTATGCTGCTTGAAAGGCAAGGTCAAAGCCAGGCCTATTTTCCCTGCCTTCCTGGAACTTGGGTAGGCAAGGACCCACTGAGAGCGCAGGAGAGAGTAAAGGGAAGGACTCAATGAGAGTAGGGGTGGGATGCAAACTATTTAATGGCTGGCATAGCACATCCATGGACTCATCAGAACAGAAGGCAGTCAGAGGCTGGAGCAGGTGCCTAAATGTTCCCTTATACAAGGACTTAACCTTTCAGTCTCTGGCTAACATGGGGTTCTGGCCTGGAACCACACTCAACAGGCCCAGGCCAAAATGGGTAGGAAAGTGTCTTGGTAGGTTTGAGAAGGAGGTTCTCTGGTGCCTTTTTATATTCTCTTCACTTGCTTTCATTACTGTTATTTATTTATGTATTTGCAAGGAAGAAGGAGGCATCTCCCCACCCCTCTTACTTTGTAGTACACACTCCATGTCCTCAGGGCCAAAATAATCTTTGTGATTACAGTATGGCTAATTCCTCTGCTTCTGGAGTCTTCCAGAAAGACTAATGGCCTGAGAGCATCAGCTAGAATGTGAAGGCCAGTGTCCTTGGCTGCCATCAGTGGCCATCTTTGAGAGGGCAGCCAGGGGGCCGAAGCACTAATGGTTGCCTTGTCTTGGAAGCCAGGACACTGACACTGATAATGAGCTGGGCTCAGAGCCCTCTGCAAGCCTGAGCACATCACACCCCCACCCCCACCTCAACCCCGCTAGAGCATCAGGGATGTGCCAGCAGCCAGAGCATATCCCAGCCCAGTGACTGTTCCTCCTGGAGCAAAGCTGTCTGGCTTTTGCTTTCCCACTGCACAGGGCAAATCCAAGGTGAAGTTTAGAGCACATTCTCATCTAGGATTCCACATCCTATTTCTGGAAGCAGCAGATGGTCAGGTAAGGTGGTAGCCAGCCAGGCCAAAATCCTCACTGGCAAGCCACTGTTTTTCCACAAGATAGTGTTCATTGCAACAGCAGATAGTCCAGGCACTCCCCCAGATCCTCTGGCTCCCTTTGACCTTTTGGGTACACATCCCACTCCCCTTATTCTGCTTCCCTTCAAGCACCCAGCACCTATGCTTGTGCTACAAGAGGGCAGTACCCCAGCTAAGAGAAGGAAGCCACTTGGCACCAGTGTGCAGGGAACTGGAAGGACCTGGGGGTTTTCCTACAGCCATTGAGTAATGGGGGACAGGACCCTGGAAGCCCAGACACCTTACCTGGGGAGGCTCTGCTCTCACTCCACAGCATCCTTGCAGATCAGCCTGAAGTTGGGACTTACCTCTGTGTACCCCTGCCTGCTTTCTTCCTCTTCATTTTCTTGCCTCCCTCACTTCCTTGTTGTTTGCCACTGAAGTACTTCTTAACAAACACCATGCACATAAGTCCTTATCTCAGGGTCTTGTTCTCACAACTCTAGCTAGATTTTGCATAAAAAATTAAAATTTCATCCGATTAACAAATCTCATGACCAAAAGAAATGCCTTTTCTTCCTAGTTATTTTTCCCCTAAACCAGCTCCTCTTGTAGATTCCCCTATTGCTGTTAAAGAGACCTGCTGCCATCACCAAGTTCAGAAACCTGAGTGCCCTGCATCATCTTTCCCGTCCAAGGTCCAAGTCTTCCTCCTTACTACCACCTGAAGGTCAGGTCCCTTTCCTTAACTCCCAGCAAAACAATAGATTCTCAGTATTGGAGGTCTGCCTTACACTTGCTGCCGTTTCAGAATATCTAGGACACTGCTGGCAAACGGATCCTACTAAAGCCCAGATCTAATTCCATCATCTCTCTTCAGATCACAAAGTTTCCAGTGGTTCCCACAGTTCTTACCAGGGTGAGCATAGCCTGCTTGCTCGGGCATTCCAGGCCCTCTGCAGCACGATTTCGGAATGCACTGGCAAATTTATAAGACGGTCGAGATGGGAAGTTGCTCTCTTTCTCAACACTTTCTCTAAAAGTGACTCCTTTTAATATGTGGAGATCATCACATGGTGAGGACCAAGATGCAAAGACAGTGGATGAAGGAAAGTGATTTGTGGACAATGAAATAAATTGAAGTGGGAGGCGGAAAGGCTCTGGGGCCATGGTCTTTATCTAAGTTCAGAATTTGGCTTCACTTTTATAGATAGGCATCTTCCGAGGCCATAGAACCTTTTGGGATTCTGATAACAACTGTTTAAGTGGGTGTCTATCTAACTGAGCTTCTATCCAGTCTTTAGGACACTGGTTTGCCCAGTGTGCCATGTTGTAATATAGCCTTCACAATGGTCAGAACATGTTTATGATCTTGAAATGTCATGCCAGTCACCATGATAAAAGCAAATCAATAAAATCCAACATAATATGCTTGCCCTGGCATTTTCTTCCCCTCTTACCCCAACACAGGTTTCTGATGATAGGCTGAACTTTTCTCTTCCCTCTCCAGGGTGCCATGGGATACAGATCCCATATTTTCTCATCCATCATCTACAAGAACCTGATTTCTATCTGTAGTCAGTTTATCATTAGTGAACCTGGGCAAATCACCTCTTAGTTCAACCAGGCCTGGAGACTTTTTTGCCCTCTTAGTTCTCCACTCATACTTACCCTCAGTCACTTATAAACTCGTGAGTGTGGTAGTGGATACTCAGTGGTGCTGCCTAGATTCACCTTCAAGGATGGGGTAATGTCCAACTCTGCATGCAGACTCCAGTTATCAGTCCCTCCAGGGTCTGGCTAAGTTGCTGAGGGCTGCCTCACCCAGAGTCACATTCATTCCGGAGTATCCATGTCTGGTAAGTGAATGAGGCAGAGACTGGGAGGCATGGGCATTTGAGTCCAAATGGGACACTCAATACAGTCCTTGTTCCAGAGCTCCCTGGCTGATTTGTCAAGGCTTTGTTGGGTCTGTGTCATACACAGTTCCAGGTTCTCCTCTGTACAGTCTTGCTTTCTCTCCCTTCATTTCTCAGGAATTGCTTGCCAAACTTAGAATCTGCATCTGTGAAGCATGGCATGCAACTCTGGGCCATGGTTGTGCTTCTCAGTGTCCCTCATGCACTTCCCTTTGGGGCTTATTCTTAGGAGTTACAGCACAGATGTTTGCTGATTGAGGTTCAGTTGCAGGTAATAGTTGCTGACCTCAAGGCATTGTTCTACATGCCTGAGGCGGAGTGAAGCAGTAGAGCATCTTGCATGAATACATTCTTCAGTCCTTGGATGACCCTATGACAAAAGCACTATTATTGTTCTCACCCTTTTGTTTTTTGACACTGGTAATTGAACTCAGAGAATGCTGGACTATATCACCAGCCTCTTGAATAGCTGGTATTATAGGTATATACTGCCAAGCATAGTTTCTTGTTTCTTTTTTTTAACAGATGAGGAAACTAAGGCATAGACAGTAAGCAATGGAGTGAGAACATGAACTTGTGCAGTCCTACTCCTGAATCAGAGCTCCTTAGCATCACATTGGAGCTAAAATCCAGAGCTGAATGGCAGCAGAATGAACAGTAAAGCCAAACTGTATAGTGACACAATACAGTATCAGATGAAGATTGACACAACATTGGAGAGGTAAGCACACACAAGGGACTGGTATTTACCTAACACTGTGTCTCTTATGGCAGTATTATCTCACCTTCTTTAAACCATGGCATCATAGACTGTCTGAACTAGCAGCCAACCTCCCTGTAGTACTAAGCAGATCCAGACTGAAAGAGGAAGAGGAATATCCCCAAGGTCACTGAGCTGGTTGGTGTCTAGCCCTCTGAGACCAGCCAGTGTTCACAGTCTATCTCCTATCCTTCTCCCCTTCACATCACAGCCTAGAGCTTTTGGAAACTAGTTGTTGGGTGGTGAGGCAGGAACAGAAACTGCCTTTTGGTTGGGCCATTCTGGCATTCAGGAGCTCATAATCTTCTTGGCCATTTTACCATGATAGTTAATTGCAATTGTCAAATTCATTGGCTTGGGACACACTGAGAGGATTAGTAAAGTGCATTTTTGTGGAGACAAAATAATTGATATATGTAACTTAAGGAGGAGAGGTTCACTTTAAGAATCTCTACTCACATAGAGAGGAAAACACAGAGGAAATGGACAGATTTCTAGAAACAAGAACTACCAAAACTCAACCAAGAAGATATAGCAATTTTGAATAATCCAATATCAGCTATTGAAATTGAAAACGTAATAAAAAACATGCCAACAAAGAAAAGTCCAGGTCTTCACGGATTCATGACTGAATTCTACAAGAAATTTAGAGAAGATTTGGTGCCAATACTCCTTAAAATATTCAATGAAATTGAAAAGAAAGCAGTCCTCCCTAAATCATTCCTGGAGGCAAGCATAACTCTCATACCAAAACCAGAGAAAGACCCAAGCAAAAAGGAGAACTATAAGCCAATCTCACTAATGAACATTGATACAAAGATTCTCAATAAAATACTGGCAAATAGAATGCAGTAAATCATCAAGAAGATTATAAATCATGACCAAGTGGGGTTCATTCTAGGAATGCAGGGATGGTTTAACATACACAAATCAATAAATGTGATACACCACATCAACAGAGCCAAAAATAAAAACCACATGTTCATCTCAATAGATGCAGAAAACACTTTTGATAAAACCCAACACATGTTCATGATAAAAACGCTTCAGAAATTCAGAATACACGGTGTTTACCTCAACCTTATAAAGGCCATCTATGACAAACCAACAGCCAATATTATACTAAATGGACAAAAACTAAAACCTTTCACTTTAAAATCAGGAACATACAAGGATGTCCACTATCACCACTCCTTTTCAATATAGTTCTGGAAACACTAGCCAGGGCAATCAGACAAGAGAGAGAAATAAAGGGAATCAAGATAAGAAAGGAAGAAGTTAAATCATCACTATTTGCAGATGACATGATACTCCATATAGAAGACCCCAAAAACTCAATTAAAAGACTGCTAGAGGTAATAAACAAATGCAGCAGTGTAGCTGGCTACAAAGTCAACGTGCAAAAATCAATACCTTTCCTGTACACAAACAAGAAACTCACCAAGAGAGAAATTATGGAAATATCATCCTTCACAATAACATCTAAAAAAATGAAATACTTAAGAAACAATCTAACTAAGAATGTAAAAGATCTATATGCTGAAAATTATACTACGCTAAAAAAGGATATTATATTAGAAAATGGAAGCATATTCCTTGCTCTTGGCTAGGAAGAACCAACATTGTGAAAATGGCCATCCTCCCAAAACTGTCATACAGATTTAACGCAATCCCAATAAAAATACCATTGACATACCTCACAGATCTAGAGAAAACACTCCTAAAATTCATTTGGAAACAAAAGAAACTTAGAATAGCAAAGGCAATTCTGGGAAACAAAGGCAAGGCAGAAGGCATCTCAATTCCTGACTTGAAACTGTACCACCAAGCCACAGTGATAAAATCAGCGTGGTACTGGCAAAGAAATAGACCTGAGGACCAATGGAACAGATTAGAAGACGCAAGTGTAAGCACAAAGACACTCAGCCACCTGATATTTGACAAAGGGTCTAAACATGTTCACTGGAGGAAGGATAGCCTCTTTAATAAATGGTGTTGGAAAAATTGGCTCTCCACAAGCAAAACTGAAACTAGACTAGAGTGAAACTAGATCCATGCCTATCACCATGCACAAAACTAAAGTCGAAATGGATCAAAGACCTAAACATTAAAACAGAAACACTAAATCTACTGGAAGATAAGGTAGATAGAAATCTTGGAGACATAGGGGTAGGCAGAGAATTCATGAACAAAATGCAAACTGCATGAGAAATGCTTCAGAGAATCAATAACTGGGATCTCATATTATTGAAAAGTTTCTGCACTTCAAAAGAAATCACCAGCAGAGTGAAAAGAAAACCCAAGGAATGAGAAAGAATTTTAACCAGCAACCTTTCAGACAAAGGACTTATATCAAGAACATATAAAGAATTAAAAAACATCAAGCCGCCCAAATTTAAAGACCCTCTCCAAAAATGGCATCTGAGATGAACACAGTTCTCAGATAAAGATATACAAATGGCAAATAAATACATGAAGAAATGTTCACCATCACTGGTCATTTGAGAAATGCAAATTAAAACAACATTGAGATTTCATCTCACTCTGGAAAGAATAGTTGCCATCAAGAAATCAACTGATAACAAATGTTGGTGAGGCTTCAGGGAAAAAGGAACACTGCTCCACTATTGGTGGGAGTGTAGACTGGTGCGACCACTATGGAAATCAGTATGGAGAATTCTCAGCAGACTAGGGTTGGAAGCTCCATTTAACCCAGCTATTCCCCTCCTGGGTATTTTCCCAGAAAAACTGAAAAGGTCATATCACAGTGATATATGTGCACCCATGTTCATAGAAGCACAATTTGTAATAGCTAAATCTTGGAAACAACCAAGATGCCCATCAACCGCAGAGTGGATGAAAAAGTTGTGGGATTTTTATACAATGGAGTATTACTCAGCTATGAAGAAGGATGATCTTGAGGCCTTCATAGGGAAATGGAGACAACTTGAGACTATCCTCATTAGTGAAATAAATAAGAACCATATTTATAAATATCGCATTGTGTCTCTAGTGTAAAAAGTAATAAGAAATGTAGGAGTAATAAAGCCCAAAATGTGTAATTGCTACTGTAAAAAATAGAGGAAAAGAGGGTGCTCTAGAGGATATAATTGCATGTATGTTTAAGTGTGTAAGATGAATGACCATATTACTGTTTTTGTTAGATCATGGAGCAGAACTGTTAAGTCTCATTGTTTCAATGTGGACTTTGTATGTTTTAACTTTGTAACTTGAACAACTATTTCCAAGATAACTGTATGTAAGTTATCAAGTAATGATTCTTAGCATTTTTTGTTCTGTTCTTTTTTTTCCTTGGAAATTTGTATTGTTGCTACCCTTTTTTCTATTTTGTTTGTTTTGTTTTTAAATAAAATTGCAGAAAAAGGGGGATAGGTTCAATATGACTCACAGATTTAGAGAATTCAATTCTTCATCAGCTGGCTCCAAGGGGAAAGCTTCATGGTGGACCAAAGATGCTTGGTTCATGGAAACCAGAAAGAAGAACAGAGGAACAGTGCCAGGGAGGAAGGAGACAGGTGACCAGATATAGACTTACAGACCCATTCAGATACCCTCAGAGATGTGCTTTATTAGTCCCCTGGATGGCTCCAAAACCAATAGAGTTGAAGATGTGCCTTAACTGTCACGCGCAGGCTTCTTCTGCGTGTGTCTGCGTGGATCATGGGCATGCTATATCTGGCTGCTTTCTATCAGGCTCTTCTCTTGTTCGCTGCTTCCTGGTCATCATGATTCAAGCAACTTTCCTCCACCATGACCCTCCTCCATCATGTTTCTGCCACAGAGCTGGCCAACTACAGACTGCAAACTCTGAAATTTTGAGCCCAAATAAATCTCTCCTCCTTTACATAGCAGGCACTGGGGAGTTGGGCAGTGGTCTTATCTTCACGGGATGGGGCAGTCTCCACCCACCCAGTGTCTGTATTTTAATTTGTTAGTGGGCTTGTTGCTAAGAGTACAAGGTCACACAGTGCTTCAGGGTAGTTACAACACAGGGTTTAGGAACAGTTCACGATGTTTAAACCACAAGGGGTAAGGAAATTTGAAAGCTGGCCCAAGGTTATTCATTGGATGGTTAGCTCATTGCTCCAGAAGTAAAACCACAAAACTGCCCGCTATTCAGATGCTGCTTTTCCCTTACTCTCTAAAAGGCCCTAAGTCCCTCTTCTAATTGTACCTTGGAGGGTCCTGCTTTTCCCTACATAGGCATATAAGTATTTCAGCCACCTCAAGAGTGTAAAGGCCAGGGGATTGAAAGAAGGGTTGGGTCATTGTAAGAGTGATGCAACAGTGCTACCTCATCTTTATTTCTACCTTGCCCAAGTTCTATTATTAAATTTCTCACTTCCCCTTACCATTAAAACAGAGCAGCATGATGGCAGGTGGTTAAGTGCTATGAAATCAAACAAGTCTTGGTGTGAAACTCGCCTTACCTCTTTCTAGTGGTGTGACCTTGAGAAATTTACTGAAATTCTTTGCACCTCAATTCCTTCCTCTGTACAGTGAGGCAAAGAAGGCACAAGAGTTACCTCAGAGGGAGGTTAAATGAACTAATGAATATGAAGGGTTTACCACAGGGTTCCTGAACACAGTAAGGTTACTGTAAGTTGTAGCCATTGCTATTTTTATTAAAGATACATAAGAGATAACATATGTGACACCAAATAATCATTCATCTGGTCCTCAGTGGGAAAGAGCAAATCAGCACATGCATTACTTAGGACTTCTCAGAACACAGAAAATTTAGCTGTTATACACAGTGTCTCTCAGAATAGGGGCAGGACCAGAAAAACCTCTGGGGACTAGAATCTGTTCCCCGGTGATCCCGGGCAATGCAATATTCTTTCTTCAAATACACTCCTGATATCAAATCTATAACCTTCATGATTCAGGTTTCCTTATGGTCAGACTGAAGGCAGTCTGTGTGACTCAACAAGAATGGGGGTAGAAGGTTAGAACAAGAGATATGTTGTGTTTCAATAACTTGGTGAACTGTGCCAACAGGAGCAATGCTCCCACTGCAAATACAGATAGCCAACAAAACATAATGAACAACTACTAAGCACAGAGCTTGAGGGGAAGCAAGGCAAGGAAGGAGCGTGGGAAAGAAGAAGAGGGGAAGGATGAGACAAAAGAAGAGAGATCAAAGTCTTTTCCAGATATTAAGTTCAATTTCAAGTCCTGATTTTGGATCCCTGACCCAGATTTAGTTGTGGCTCTTTACAACCCAGTTACCCTATACGTGAGAGTTTTTTGAACTTTCTGTTGCAGGGACCCTCTGGCAGTCTAGGGATGCCTGTAGACTTCTACTTAGAATTGTGTTTATAAACTAAGAAAATAAAGTGCACTTGAAATATAGCTAACTAAACATTATAAAAAATTCATCATATGGAAATCTATGTATGTTTTTATTGATGCATTAAATATCCAGATCTGCTGGTGAGTGCAATGAGTACTATAATTTCACAAGTGATGACCATGAAGGGCATTTTGAAATAGTTACCACAAATCTCACATAATACAGAATTCCTCAGTGATACCTCACTGACCAGTACTGCTAAAAGCACCACAGCTTTTTACCTGCAATGGCACACGAAGGAGATGGCAAATTTTAATTAGATATCAATGAAAATAAAGATGATCTCAAATACGAAAGGCAAACTTAATCACCAATAATATTCCCCATATACAGTGGTGAAGGAAAATAAAAGTAATTTAAAAGCTCTCTTCTTTTGGCAGGAGGACAGCAGGGAAAAATATAGACGGAGCCCAGGAACAAAGTCCAGGTTATACATCCTTTTGGGGTCAGATAACCAGACCTTTTACATCAGAATGTGAGAAGATGGGCCCAGTTGTGCCTGTTGAGCATTGTCTTGTGTGGAATTCCTTCCCTAAGAGGCCTGTAGGAAACAATTCTGTTCTAGAGGCACCCATCTACCATCCCAGTGCCTGTCAGGACAGTGACTGAGGCTTGTGGAGTGCCTAGAAACTGAACAACTACAGATCTCTGCCTTCCAAACTTTGGGGGCACTTTAATAAAGCTGTATCATTAGAAACCTCAATTAGTGGCCAACCTTTGAATTTTTCAACAAGAGAATTGGTTAGTCATCAAATCCAGTGTGGGCCTCAGGCTCAGCAAGCAGGACCCTTATTTGTTCAGATCTTCCTGCTCCACAGACACTGGGCTTTGTAATTCCTCCTTACAATTTTCTAAATACCCTCTCTGATGCTGGGACTGTTATACAACACCACGGTGGTGGGGTGTTAATGGCCTCCTCTCCCCCAAACCTGGACTCCTATGGGTCCTGGCCATCAGATGCACCTACGTCATCCTCATGTGCTAAGCATGGCAAAATGTAACTTTAAAAGTTAAATTTTATTTTCTTTAGAGACAAGTTGCTTTCCTAAATTTCTGCATTCCTGGGTCATACTCACCACTCCCTCCTATCCTCAGCCCAGGTAAGTGAAGGGAATAGGTGGACACTGGCCCCAGGAGGTCCAGGGACTAGTTTCCTTTTCATAGGGAAAGGAATGACGGCTGGGAGGGATGGAGCAAGCCTGGAGATTGGTACTGTCTCATTGTATTTCCTCTCCCTTCTGTTTCTTGCTATGAAAGACTCTTATATAACTACACAGATGGTAATTTGAAGCAAATGGATCCCTTCGTCTCCTCAGAACTGGCTTTGAATAAGGCCTTTTTTCTTTGCACCAGAGCAAATGCTCTCCTTTGGTTCGTTCAGTGGCGAGCACACGGGACTGAATGTGCAGATTTGAATGGCCAGTAACACCCAGGCTTTACATCACCTTTCCTTCAAGGGTGAACATGCCTGCTTCCTCCAAGGTCACCAGAATGTCACTCTTCAAAGCCAGTGGACCTTTCTGATCAATGTGTTTTCTTGTTTCCAATCTGTACAGCATCATTTTCTCTTGAGCTGCCCTCAAGCCACATGGGACAAAGAAGGGACATTTCTTGCCCAGCTGAAAGTGCTGCTCTGTAGGTGCCCATGGGGCTCCCAGCTATCCTCCATACTGGCAGTGATGTGTGAAAAGCAGGCTGAGTACAACACTGGAAGAAAGCACCTTCTCAAAATGTAAGGATGACTGCTTCAGGAAAGGCATGGTGCTCTACATAAAAACAACCATCTAAACATAACTATGACAGCACTACAAAATATGATTGTTTGCATTTTCTCACATACTTATACAACTTGCATTTATCATCATCATGAGAAAGCAGTAATATTTTTCAGAGAGTCACTGGAAGCCAGCGTTCATGGGAGGCACTCTGGACGCTGCAGTATCCTGAGGAAAGTAACTGGCTCAGATTACAGGAGAAGCGGTGTGAGGGACTAAAACAGGCAAGAAGATGCATTCTTATACTGAAGAATCTTCAATATGTGCAGATGTCAAAAACCATGACATTGTGGTAATAAAAATATTCCTACTTTTTTCTTGTGATGAAGGATAAAATTATCCAAGAATGACACATTTGGCAATAAAGGCCACAAAAAAATTGTCTTTGAAGCAGGAGAAGATGGAGCCAGGTCACAAAGAAGAATCTTCACAAACACTGACTGGATAGTAAACAAATATATAAGTACCTCTTTGATGCTCTTTATTCTAAAATTTAATCAATAAATCTCTTTATCTAAAACCACAAATTTTGTAACAAGTTCATAAATTGTTTACATAAATAACCGCCACCTCCCTCCAAAAAAAAAAAAAAAGCTTGCGTAGGTTCCCAGCACAACCTAGGGGTGACTCTAATCAAACCTGCAGGTCTTGTTGAGTTATAGTGCTTGATCCTGGACCTCAGCCTTGTGGCTTTCTTTTATTTTCATAATTGGTCTCAGCATGTACCAGGCAACACTTCATTCTTACTCTTAACAGCTTCCATTTTGGTCTTTGCATTTGGGCACTAAAGAAACAACAGGGTAGTGGTGAAGCCTGGTTAATCTGCCCCTTGCTTCCAAGTTCAAAGCTCCTATTCAATTGGAGGGAATAGGTTAATAGAATGGGGATAATTATTACCTTTGTCAGGCAAGGAGTACTCATCTGGAGATTTTTGGAAGGAACTAAGAATTTCTGATTTTCCGCAGATCTCTTCCTGGGACTGATTTTATTCCCCACTGTGCTTCCCTCCTCCCTTCCTTAATGAGCTCTAACTTTAGCTCGGGGAATAACAGGGGTTTTTGGTTCCCCTAAAGATCTGTATCAGACATTGGAGATTGCTGGTCACATGAGAGAGAAGCTTTCTGAGCAAAAATTATACTCCTTCTTCACATTTTGCTGTTGTTGTTGTTGTTGTACTGGGGAGTGAACATGGGGCCTTCACACAGAGCTATGCCCCCAGCCCTTTATTAACTTTTGAGACAAGCTCTCCCTAAATTGCTGTATTGCCTAGGCTGGCCTCTAACTTAATGCCTTCCAGAGTGCTGGGACTATAGACTGCACACACACACACACACACACCCGCCATCCACAGCCCACTGTACCTTTTTATTTCCTTTTTACTTCCAGATGGACCAGATTTTCTTATAGGACCTTGTGGAAAGCTGTAAGAAGTTCCTCCTATGCTCCAACATCCTGATATTTTCCTAAATCCAGCGTTAATAGGCAGATTACTTGCACCTGAGGATACAGGATAAAGTGGTGGGTATTTAACCAGCCACTTTGCAACCTCAAAGTGAGAATGTATTTCGTTGGTAAGCAACAGACATTGAATCTAGCTATCTTAAGTAGGAAAATTGTAGTGATCTGTCTGGTTGCACTACCATAACAAAATACCATGGACCGGGTTGCTTAAACAACAAATATTATTGTTCTCAAATTTCTAGAAATTAAATACCTAAGACCAGAGTGTCAACATGCTCAGTTCTGGTGAGAGCTCTCTTCTTTGCTTGCAGATACACTATGTACCTTCTTTCTATGTCTTCACTTGGCTTTCCTTGACTGTGCATGTGGAGAACTGTCTTCTGTTCTCTCTTCTCTCCATCTTCTTATGAACTCACTAGTCCTGTCAGATTAGAATCCCCCATGACCTATTTTAACATTAATTACTCCTAAAAGCTCTATCTCCAAATATAGAAATATAGTTAGATTGAGGGTTAGGGTTTAACATACAAGATTGGAGAGGGGAAATAAAATTTAGTCCATAGCAATATTTACTGAAGAAATCCTCGGAAGCTCACAGCGTTGCATAATCAAGACAATCAGAACTTGGGACCAAAGGAAACCACATCATCTCTGAGTATAAATCACAAGAATGTGTAAAGTATATTTCCAGCCACTGGCCTTGTACGGATTCAGCCCTGGCTCCTTTGACTCTTGTTCCCTCAGCTCAAGATTCCAATTTTCAGGAAAAGAATATGATTGGCTGGACTTCAGTCAAGCGCCCATGCTTAAACTAATCACTTTCTTCAAAGGAAGGGGTGATATATTCTGACTGATGGATTTGACTTATGTGCATACATATGCAGATATACAGATGAAATCAGTCTCATCCAAATCACCCAGAACAGTATTGCTACTAGAAATAGAAGTTGTGTTAGGTGAGAAGAATAAAGGTAGATGGTTAAGCAAAACCAACAGATGCCTACCATAGAGTGCTAGGGTTTCACACGAAAGTTGTTGAAGTATAATATTTTTGAAGGGAAAATATTGCTTGGTCCAAGGTGGGGAACGCATTATCAACTTTATCTTTTTTTTTTTTGGTACTGGAGATCAAACTCACTACCTCATGTTTGCAAGGCAGGTGCTTATGCCACTGAGCTAAATCTTCAGCCCCAACTTTATCTCTTCAAGATGACACTGACATGAAGAATTGAACTTAGACCTGCCAAGTCTTCACAGATCATGGAGTTTGTTTTCCAGGTAGATCAATTTCCTAAAAAAAAAAGAGAAAGGTTTCAATGTAAATGATTTATCATTCTTGAGTTACCAAATTAGTCTTTTAGCAGTGGTGAAAGGCCAGATATTAGTTGCTTTATCATAAATTACCACAACTGACTGTTACAAAAATGCTACAGCTGCAAAAATAGAATAGCAAAATAAGCTAACAATTTTTGAGCATTTACATTTGGCCAGCTATGGTCACCACTGTTGAATGCTCTTCCCAAAGTTATTCCCTATGTCTTCTTTTCTAATAAGCTCTTGATGTTCAAGTAATCACCCCATCCCCACAGAAACAATGTAACTTAAGAGAAGGCCACCCTTATGTCCAGTGGTAAACATGAATCCTGTTATATGTGACTTAAGCACCATAATCCAGTCTTCTTTTCACCAGACTGGCTCAAAAGCCTAAGGAAAAGGCAGTCAACATGGGACCCCTCTGGCAACTTTATTTATTCAAGAGGTGTGTGTACAGGGGATCAGGTTGGCTCAAAGGGATTAAAGACAAGAAATTTCTTTTCCATATGCAGCAGTCATTTGCTGTCTGTCTTCCCTGGATGGGCAAGCAATCCCATTGTCTGAGTTGTTGCTCAGTGGCCATCTTGTTTCCATGGAGGTCAGCCTGAGGAAAGCCCTGCTTAAAGAATGGCTGGTAGATCTTGGCCTTACCTAGAACCCTCTCCCTTTGCTGAGATATGTGATATAACATGTTTCCAATTATTTAAGTCATTTTGACTCAGGATCTCTGTCACTTGTAGCCAAAAGCATGTTAAAGTCAGATATTGTGTTAAATAAGTACTTTATATGCATCATCTCATTTTATTCCCAGACAGCTCTAGAGGAAGTAGAATTAGCATCTCCATTTTAAGGTGAAAAAACTGAGGCACAAAATGTGTAGCTCAAGGCTCAAGGCTACTTAGTTATTGGATTCAATCATCTGTTTCCAAACCTCACATCTAACCCAGTGTAAGTAAACCGAGTGCCTTCACATTTACCAATATTCTTGGAAAATTAGAGAGAAATGGAAACATAAAATCTTAGTTTTCCACTGATTTGGATTAAGGCCTCAAAGGTTCAATATCTTCACTCCTGATTGATCTTCAGTTGCCAAGGGGTGTAAACTTCTTAGCTCCTGTATCTCTTGGTAAGTAAAGGGCTAATTTTCTATAAGTAAATACATCACCAGGGAATTTTTGCAAACTTTGAAAAATCAATGACACTTTAAGCTGCAGTTTTTAAGAACAGGTCCTATCTGCTGGGGAGACTAGGAAGGAGCAGTTCAAATTCTCAAGGTATCAAATTCTCCAGTGATGCAAAAACAGGAGATCAACTGGCTAGCATTTAATTTGTGAGGGAAATTAAAGATGTAGGTCATCTCTCCTTGCCCTATAGCCTATCTTTTAATACTCTATGAAGAAAATAGAGTGGCTAACAGCATAAGCTTTGGAATCTCACACATTTGTGTCTGAGTTACCATTCTGACATTCCGTGGCTCTGTGAACCTGAGCAAATTAATTCACTTCTCTACGAATCAGTTTCCAAATCTTTAATGTGAGAATACCAGTATCCACATGTAGCTTTAGCGAGTTAAATGAAAAAATGCTTTAAGAGTTCTAAAATGGACTATTACTGTACATTCAGTGGCAATCAGAATAACTACTGAATTTCATATTTGCAGCTCTGTAAGTATCTGTGGATCAGCTGACCTAGGCTCAGCTCCTCGGGGGAGCTCAATTTCAAGCTGCAGGTCTAGCTGAGGCTCAAGGCTGCACACAGGTCTGCTCCATGTGTTTTTATTCTAGGGTCAGGAAAAAGAGCAGCAGTTATCAGGTATGTGAAGGCGAAAGCTTTTCCCATGGCAATAGCACAAGCTTGAGAGGCTGAGCCGCATAGTACAAGCCCATTTCAAGTCTTTCTTTCCATCACATCTGCCAAAATCTTCGTTGGCCATAGCAAGTCACATGGCTAAATTCTATATTAATGGAGGAGGGAGACACTGCAAAGCCACGTAAACAAAGCATAGATAGCAGGAGGAGGTGGAGAACTGAAAGCAACAATGCTATCTGCCACAAGCGCCTGGAACAGTGACAGTCTCCGAAAATGGAAGTGATTGTTCTGTATTTCTATGGACTTCTACTGCCTTTCTCCATGGTGCTTGAGGAAAACAGTGCTAAATGAACCCTTGCTGATTCAAGAAAGAAGAAATGTTTCCTGAGAGCATTCATACAAATGAAAATAGCTCTAGGTATTCCCATGTTGGGAAATGTATATTGTTACAAGTTTGTTTGCCTGCTAATCATTGAGTAAATTACAGAAAAATACCATTGAGAAAACTGGCACTGATTGCTGACAACTTGAATGTTGATATCTCAACAATTTGAAAGTTACTAACTTTGAAGCAGTTTCCTGTAATTTCCTCCTGATATCAGGTGGCGGGCCTGTTTGGAAGGTCAGGTGAGCAATACTCAGTTTGCTGGCTGGACATCAAGCCACTTGTTGATTCTTCACTTTATCATACTGGCCACAATATGATGTTGACCCTCCATCACTCCCTCTACTTAAGAAAGGACCCTGGGTTCCACCTAATATACATAGATTTGAGATCAGCTACAGATAAGCCTACATGTTCTCTAAAGCAACATGGGATTTGTTCTAGTAGTTTCTCCTTTCCACAGTCTACTCCTCCATAAGCTTGAGCAGCCCACAAACTGCTCTGATTTGCCTCTCCCTGGAGGGGACACTGCTATGCAGCTTCACATGAAGTCTCTCTACACGACGAAAATACTGTCCCCTTTGAAAGATAAATATAAGAATATAATGCTTGGGGAAAATTCAACCAACAAAAGTCACAGAGCCAAGCTGCTTCCAGACAAAAAAGTTAAAGCTAAGAGAAATGGTAGAAATAGTGTAACTCTATGTTACAGCCATGGTCCAGCATTGGTTTGTTGGACCTATTGATGATGGTTTTTATTTCATTTACATAAAGGTTGGCAGTTATCATTTGTTGGCACTCTGGTGATGATGAGTGGATGATTTCTGGATTACCATTTACAGAGGTAAGGTTCTTCTTAATGTTCAAAACATTCCTAGACAGCCAGGTGATGATATATGTAATCTCCATGTAAGGTAACAAGGCATTCAATAAACGACAAATAACAAGAGTCTGATTTTTCAAGGCCAGTTTCAGACCCAACACAGATTCAAACCTGAGGGCTGACAGGCAATTGCCCTTCCTTCTCTATCAATTTTGAGACAGGCACTTAGAGATAGAGGAAGAACTAGGCTGAGAGGCCAGCAAGTTTTGCACATGTGGCCTCAGAGGGATGGCTCCCCTTGACATCTCTAACCCAGTCCAGAAGGTAACCAGACTAACTTCCCTCTTCTCAGAGATTTTGCAGAACCCTTGGGAGAGAAAAATAGGACCAAGCCCAGAGCACACTAGAAAAACAACCTGTGGTTCACATAGGAGAGCCTTCTCATCTCTTACTGAGAATCCTACTTCTTCCAGGGAGCCATATTCCCAGCTCCCTGTCCCACTCTCACAGACCCGTGAGTGGCAGGACAGAGATTAGAGTTAAGGAGACTGACAACTTCTCCTCAGATTTGTATCTTCTGCAAGTACCATTTTGCTTCCCTGTAATATTAGAATGGGCTCAAGTTTGCTACCTCTCACTCAGAGAATGCAGGTTGGAGGGAGGACACTGGGCAGTCCCGGTTTCCAGCCTCAGAGAGCTTGTTCTTCCCTTAAAGTGACAGGGTTTCTGGTGGTGATTTAAACAAGAATGGCTGTCTCCACACTTGTGCTCACTATGTTCAGGAGTTGCTTTATCTATTTTTGCAGACTGACACTCTAACATAGCTTCACTGTGAAATGCATTTAACAATCAAAAATAAGAAAAACATTCAACAAGAGGAGAGGAGCGGGGGTTGCTATAAGTAGATTTGCATGTACTACAGACCCCATAGATTTGTTATGGCAAACATCTTACTCTCCATCTTCATGTTTGTTCCAGTTGTGTTCTTAAGGCATGAAAAACAAAATAATCAACAAACAAGCATGGATTCTTCTGGAGCATGAGTGAGTACTGAAGCAGTTCAAAGTTGCTGCAAGTGAAATTCTTCTGCAAGTAATGGTAAATGGTAAATGGAGCAAAACATTGGTTTCTTTATAGATCAAAGCATTGAACTGTATGGAAAAAATTTGGAAATGTTAATTGTGGTAATGGGTAATGAAGGTACCAGGAAGTATATAAGATCAACAAAGAGAGATGGAAAGCTTGGATGAAAAACAAAAGGAAGGAAATTTAAAAACATAGCTTGCTATGATGTCAATCCCCACACATCAGAAAAGCTAAAATGAAAAAGAGACAATGTCAAGTATTGGAGGAGTAATGAGAACTTTCATACACTGCTGGTGGTAGGGTAAATTCTAAACTCCCTCTGGAAGTTATTTTTCTGTATCTACTAAAGCTGACCATCTGTCTATTCTTTTACTAGTGATTACACTCCTACATACAGTGTATACCACTCATAAGTTCATCAAACTATGTATAGCCAAGTATCTATAAAAGCACTAGTATCAACAGGAAACTATCCAAATGTTCATCAATAGGATACTAGCTAAACAAATGGTGGTACCTTCAAAAACTGCAATACTATATAACAATGGTGTTTTAGTCATTTTCTGGCCACTGAAACACCATATTTGATCCCCATGATTTAAAGAAGAGGTTTATTTGGCTCACAGTTTCCAGTGAGTTCAGTCCAAATTTGTCTGGCTCCAAGGTAGAGGAAATGTGTGGTGGAAGGGCATAGTGGAAGAAAACTGCTGGCATCATGACAGACAGCCATGGAACAGAAAGAGAAGGAAGCAGCAAAAGACAAGAATACACCCTTCAGGTCAGCCTGCTCCAAATAGCACCCACCTCTGCAAATCACAGCCAACTATAAACTTATCAGTGGATTAATTCACTGATGATTATAGAGCCCACACAATCCAATCACCTTTCAAAAGCCCACCTTTGAATGCAAAGCTTTTAGAGGATTTTTGTATGTGTGTGTGTGTGTGTGTGTGTGTGTGCGCGCGCGCGCGGGGGATCAAACTCACGACCTGTGTTTGCCAAGCAGGCACTTATGCAAATGAGCTAAACCTCCAGCCCTAGAATGTTTTAAATCTAAGCCGTAACAAATGAGAGTTGAGAGCGGGGGATTTAGCTCCTGCCTGGCAAGCACGAGGTTGCGAGTTTGATCCCCAGTACCTAAAAGACAAAAACAAAAACAAAACAAAACAAATGAGAATTAAAATAACATAACTGCATAGTATAATATGAAGGAATCCTATAAATATTGCACTGAGTGAGAAAGCCAGTTACAGAAAGGCTCATCCTGTACAATTTCCTTTTTTTTTTTTTTTTGATTTGGATGATATATGGGTTGAATGGCGCTCTCATACCCTCACAAAAAAATATGTTGAGGTCCTATTCCTCTGTACCTGAGAATGTGACCTTAATTGAAAATGAGGTGGTTATAGATGCAATCCCTATGATAAAGTCAGATTGAAGTAAGGAGGATCCTTAATCCAATGACTGGTGTTCTAGTAAGAAAACAGTTGCAGAAGAGGCATGCAGGGGAGAATGCCATGCGATGACAAAGACAGATTGAAGCATTGTCTTTCCAAGACTCAGAACTCTGGGACTTGCTGGCAAACCACCAGATTCTAGGAAGAGACAAGAAAGGAGTCTCCTTTATACATTTCAAAAGAATCACGGCCATGCTAACATCTTGATTTTGAACGTGTAGTCCCCCAAATTGTAAGACAACAAATTTCTACTGAGTTATACACTTTATGGTGTCTGAAGATAGCCATCCAGTTTATTATAACTCCTTGTGGAAACTAATAAGGAAAGTAAAAACCATCCATGCTGCATAAGGATATAATCAACTCAGTATTGTCTGGAAAGGGCTGTAAGGGGAGATAGTACACATTTCTCTACGTGTTTCTTTTAATGAAAATTTCATGCACACATACACGTTAGGGATCTTCTCAGTTATAAATAGGACTAGATTCTCTAAGAAGAGAACCTATGAGTAATAGGCAAAGAGATCTGTGAAGACCATTCAAAAATAATATTGAAAACCTTCTATGTGCCAAGCACTACAGTAGGCAATACAGCAATCAGCCAAATTCTCCTTTAGACCCCACCTAGGGGTTTCTTTTGTTCTTTAGAAATGTCCCATGATGTCTGGCCATATCTGCCTTTCTTGGTACCCAACTAGTAGTGACCCCTTCTTTAGCCTGAGGGACAGAGGTTAGTTGTGATTGTGCAGGCTCTGGACATAACTTTCTTAGATTTAAATCACACGTAGTTTGGGCACTTTATACACACATAACCTTAAGTAAACCTCTTAGCCTCTTTATGACATAGTTTCTTCACCCAGAGAATGGGCTAATAATGGTACCTACACTTCATAGGATTTTTGCAAAGATTAAGTCAGTTAATACATGAAAAGAGCTCTATTCAATAAATGTTTCTGTGTTATTTAAAATTTTTCACTATGCTTCTGACATTGGATGACAAACATGCTCATTGTTCACCAAGGTCCAGTTCTCTTCTACATATAAGGGAGAGATCACTGCTCTGGTGCTCCTTTATATTTTATTGGGAAACAATTTGCATATAATAAAATGCAGAGTTATTGTTAGGGACTGAATCGCGTGGCCCTCACTCCTATGTTTTTTGTTTTCTTGGTTTTTTTTGGTACTGGGGATCAAACACAGCCTAGAGCTTGCCAGGCAGGTGCTTATGCCACTGAGCTAAATCCCAGGCCCTCCTCATTCATATGTTGATAGCTTAGCCTCAGTACCTCAGAATGTGATTCTCCATGGAGATAGGGCCTTTAAAAAGGTAATAAAGTTCAGATGAGGACATTACATTAGGTCCAATCAAGGGATCCTTACGAGAAGAGATTAGGTTACAGAGAGGGATGACCATGTGAAAACACAGTGAGAAGATAGCCATCCGTGAGCCAAGGGGAAAGGTCTTCGCAGAACCTAATTCTGTGGACACATTTATCTTGAACTTCAAGTCCTTAGAACTATGAGAAAGTTCATACATAATTTTCTAATCAGTGATCCCCAGTCCCATTTTGACTTCTATCATGATAGAATATGTTTTCTGGTTTTGGAATTTCATAAAAATGGAATTATACAGTAGATCATTTGAGATTTATCGATATTGCCACACAAATTGTCAGTTTGTTTGTTTGAAAATATTCACTTACATAGATATACCACAATTTGTTAATTCATTTGCTTCTTGCTGGACATTTTGGCTGGTTTATGCTTCTTGCAAATTAACCTGCTCTCATTGTTCATGTATAAGTCTTATTGTGAACCTATATTTTCATTTTTCTTAGGTAAATGGAATTCCTGGGATTGAAATTGCTGGGTCGTACGAATTATATGTGTGATTATAAAGAAACAGCAAGTTTTTCAAAGTGGCTATACCATTTCACAATCCAACTGGCAGTGTATAAGTTCTGATTGCATCATGTCCTCATTAGTATTTGCAGTTGTCAGTCTTGTTTTATTCCAATGGATGTAAAATTCCAATGGATGAAAAATTCTTGTCTTGATTTGTTTGTACTTTCTGAGCATAAGCTGGCCGAAAACCTGCTAGAGAGATAAAACTATCAGTTCAGTGTATGTAAAAACATGCAAACAACAAGAAGGACTCCCGGCATCTTTGTTTTATCTATGAAGGGGATAGCCCATTGGTGAGTGATGACTGGGGTTTGACAGTACTCTTAGGAATCCTCTGCAGAGGTCATAACCCAACTAGCAGGTCAGGCCAGTAAAGATCTGAGGAAGGCACCGACCAGGGGTATGAATCTGCAAGTCAGTGGATGTGAATGACTTGAAATTTCAGGGACAAATATCAATCCATATCAGTCAATATTTATTTCTGAGTAAATGCCTACAATATGCAAGGGGTTCCCAGAGGATCCAAAAGGGGAGTAGCCCGGACTCTGAAAGATTTACTCTTCTTGATTTTGCATTATCTGTGCCTCCAACCCCTTCCATTAGCATGAATAATTAACAGCTGACAGAGTTATCAGCCACAGTAAGAGCTTCTTAGGATTCAGGCTTTGTCCTTTTCCAAGAAAGACAAAAGGCTCAAAGGTTTGAGAGGATGATCAGGGTCATGATAGGAGAGGAAAGATGAGATACTTTAAGTACAAATGCCATACAATCCCTTAGTTTCTGTTTGTCTTATCAAATTGTCTTTAAATCTTCATATCACACATGAGTGCTAAATTAGAAGTAGTGGAGGAAACTTCTTAAACCACCTTCACCCTTTCCTACTTCCCTTCTCTGGGAGTAGTTGAAGTTAACTGTCGAATTACATTCTTCTTTCAGACCTTCTGGAAAAGTGTTTATACACATAAATGAACATATGTAGCAGTGTTCCTTTAAATATAAATCAGTGGGATTCTATCCTACATATTACATATCAACATATTCATATTATTAGTTCTTTCCTTGTCTGTTCATACCAAGGACTCCATTGCACAGATGTCACAAGTATTTTTAACCACTCCCCTTTGGATGAACATTTAGGTCAATTTCATTTTTCACTGCATCTTTGAGTATATACATAATTATGTTTATGGGATAGGATTTCTAGAGGCTGGCTTCAAAGAGGGCTTGCTGGGCCAAAGGATCTGACCATTTTTAAATGTTGCTAGAAGCTGCCAAATTGCCCTCCATGATGTCTTTGCCAGTTAAAACTCCCACCAAGGTGTACCAGTGTCCATTTCCCTCCAGCCCTTCCCAACACTAGATACTATCAATCCCTTTGATATTTGCCAAACTAGTCAATAAAAAGTGGTCTCTCATTTCTCTTTATAATCATATCATGCTGATTTCTAGTGTGGATGAATAACTCTTCATATTTTCTATAGCCTTCATCAAATCTGTAGCTAGGAGAACTATGCTACAGTACTAGAAGGAAGTAGGAAAGTGAAAAAACATCCCTCCTGGTCAGTCATCCGATCCTCAGTGGGTAGTGTTGAAATATATCCAGAGTGAAGTTCCTCAAACCTCTGTCAGTGACTTGGAAAGGTGGATTTGTTCTGCTGCCTTCAGACCCAAGTAATTAGCTGATCATTTAGTCATTTTACTAGAATATCTGGCCAAAATGCTGTTCACTGTTAATTCCCAATGAGCAAAGGATGCACTTTGGGCCAGTTTATCTTCTGAATGTTTCCTGAGTCCTTGAATAAAATCCAACTTCTGTTAGGATCACGCCTTGGGTACACTATTTCTGGTGATCAGTATGGATGGGAACCATCAGCTCAATTACTGGCTCCAAAACCAGATCCAAAACATTGCTCAGAGAATAAACAAAAACATTAAACCAAAATCTTACTGCTCCAATCTAGGCCCCAGGCTCCTTTCATTGGCCTGTAGTCTGCCCTTTATCCTTTCTTTAATGAAAAGGACTTTCCCTAGCCTCCAATATAATCACTGTCTTCCAGTAATAATAATTGTTTGCCAGAACTGGAAACTTACATGGTGCCCGGCATTGAGCTAAGCACATCATTAGCATTATGGTTGAATTGAAATCCACTGCTTTAAAATAAGCATTATCCTCCTATTGTTAACTTCTGCCAACTTGTTCCCACCTCCCTACCTTGCTGTTCCCTCAGCCTGCAGTGTTCTTACCCAGATCCAATATATGGCTTATTCTTTTACTTCATTCAGACCTCTTATCTAATATCGGCTCTCAGAGAGCTTTTCTGATGACTTTACCTAAAATATTTGAAATGTCATTCTCTGACCCCTATTCAGCTGTAGTTTTTTTTCATGGCACGTTCCATTACACGATGACCCAGCAATCCCACCCTTAGGATTATAGCTGAGAATTCATGCACCGATCTGTAAAGGACGATTTTTTTTAATGAAAGGAGAGAGAGAGAGAATCAACTTGGGTGTCTATTATTAGAGAAACAGATGAGAAAAAATGAGATGCATGCACATCATAGAGCATTGAGAGGCCATTAGAAGAAAAAACTAAGTGGACATATACCAGCACACAGAGATCCTTAAAAAGAGTCTTGAGCAAAAACATAAGGAGAATGACACTTATAGCATAATACCATTTATGTAAATGAAAAACACATATGCATAAAACAACACTATGCATTATACAAATGCAAAGAATACAGTTGTCCCTCCATGAATGTAGGTTCTGCAACCATGAATTCAACCAACTGTGGATAGAAAACATTTGGGAAAAGACTGCATCTGTACTAAAGTTGTGCAATTTTTTTCTTGGTATTCTCCCCAAATACAACAACTATTTACATAGCATTTATGTTGGCATAGGTATTATAAGTAATCTAGAGATGATTTAAAGTATGTGGGAGGATGTGCTTAGGTTATATGCAAATAAAGTACCATTTTATATGAGAGGATTTAGCATTCACAGATTTTAGTATCCCCAGGGGTTCCTGGCACCAATTCCCTGAGGATGTCAAGAAATGCTTTTAAAGATACCATATATATGTCGTCAAGAAGATGCAGGAAAAGGGACCTGGGGATTGAGGCTTTAAGGGGAAAGAGGAAGCAAGCAAAAAGGGTGACTTTGATGGGCCAATGAAGATAGTATTTGCACAGTGGAAGACATAGCTAACAAAATTTCCTGACTCAGTTTAACAAAGAAAGAAAAGTTAAAATAAAATGCCCCTTTCTATTCTCCATCTGACATGTTCCACTCACCATTCATACTTAGCCCAAACATCATCTTTGCTTTGAGGGTTTCTTTGACCTTTTCCCATAGGATGAATTCCTTCTTTATTAACATTCCTATAGCATTTTAATGTTATTTTTGTTTTAGCATTTATAATGCCATAAAATATCTATTTTCTTACACATCTGCCTTCTCCATCAGGAGATAACTGGTGTGACTTAATAATTTTGGTAACTCTGCCACTTAGTATTGGTGATGAAAAAAATTAACGGCGGAATTGAGCCAACATATGTTGCAGAGTCTCAAGAAGAACTGTAGTTTGAGTTTAATCTGCAAATTTTGTAGTTACAGGGTCATCCAGAATTTGATTGGATGGAAATAAAGTTTCTAAATATAGAACTGAACTTCAAAGCCAAGAGCATTTTGTTTATCATAGAAGAAATGAGCATAGCATAGCCAGTGTGGCTGATCTAGGCATCTCATGGATCAGAAAATAGCATCTATCAGAATGATGAGGTGAGGAGGGGTTGGAAGTGGGCTGCAGACCCTCCCGCAGGACTGAAGTGAATTGAGGGCTGCTTGCTCAGTTGCATGTGCTACTGGAGGAGATGTGCTCTAGAGGCTGAGTCTGGCAACAGATTAATAGCTAATTCTTTTCTTCATCCAGGCAAATATGCAATAATTAGGACAAAATAGCTGAGATTGAGAGTGGGTCTAGCTGCCAATGGTAGGTAAGGCATGGAAGTCCAATCACCAGAATATGATGCTAGGGACCCACTCAGCCATAGAGAGCAGCCCTTTGCCACTGGCAGGACTTTGGTTTCTAGAAAGGAAAATGGACTGATCCTCTTTCACTAAGCAGACTACTGTAACCAAATCCTCCTTCCTGAGCAACTACCTGGTGCCAGGGATTGTGTTAAATGCATAAATAAAAGGGAACAAGGACTGTGGGAGAAGTTGAGACATGGAAACTGGAGCATACGAGAGAGGGGCTGGGAAGGTAAGACTTAAGAGTGAGATGCACATATGGCTAGAATCCTAGCTGCAAGGAAGTCAATGATGAAATCCTAGATGCTATACCCTGAGCTGTTACAAGGATAGCGGGATTAACCAGGAGAATTAGAATGTCAGTTGAACCCAGCTGTGTGGAGAAGGAGGACTACTGGGCTAGGGGTTGGCAAAAGTTCATGGGTTGGAAAATTAATCCTCAAAGTCATGTATTGATGGGATTTGAAGGTGGAGCCTTTGAGAGGCTACCAATGTTAGTTGAAATTGAGTGGGTTGTGCATCTATGTTGGCATTAGTGACTTCACAAGGAGAGCAAGAGGGACAGATGCTAGCAAACTTATCCTCATATGATGCCTCTACCCAGTCACAGTGCAACAGGAGGCCCTTACCAATGTCTGACTTCAGGTTTGGAGATTTCCTAGCTTCTAGAACAGTGAGCCAGATACACTTCTGTTCTCTATGAATTACCCAGTCTTGAGTATTCTTCTACAGTAACCAAAAAGATGGATTCAGACAGTGACTTTAAGATTATATCTTCACCAACACAGTATTTTCCTCTCTTCATAAGCAGAATTTTTAAAATGTTTTAACATTTGTCAAGTGTTCGTTAGGTATACATGGAACATTCTAGATATTTTTCTGTAATTTCATCCTTCTGGTAGTCCTTTAAGGTGACACTATGAGAGTGAAACTAAGGCACAAAGGGATCAAGTGACTTGCCCAAGCAATAAATCTGGCCTTTGAAGCCAGTAGTTAAACCAAGGAGTTTAGTCCGGCATTCTGATGTGCTGCACCACCTCATTAAAATGTGTGTGCTGGGGATAGGATGGTATTGTTGCCTTCCAAAGAGTTCATGGCAATTGAGAAACATTTACCAAGAGCTCAGGGTGACCCATTTTCTCTGGCCACTGACTTTTCTACATATGACAAAATGGGCAGAAATCAGACCCGACAGCTGTGGCTGGAGTCTCTGGCTTCTGTTGTGAGGGACACAGGTACCTATCTCAGACAGTGCATGCAAATGGATGACGGAGGCTTCCTCAGCCTTTCTCTAAGTAAAACATGTAGGGTGATCTTAGAACAGCCAACACACACATAAGTCCCTTCTGTTGGCTATGAGTTCCATACTGTGCTAAGCCAGAAGTCAGTGGTTTCTGGCCCCTACTCTAAGATTAAGTTGCTGGTAGAAATGTGCTTTTGTGACATTTTGGAGGGAGACAGAAAATGCTCAGGGCACCAGAAGACCTTCGCCCTGTGTAGCAGAGGTTGTTGGTGGCCCCTGCACCTGTTCCCTTACTGTGGCAGTGCACACAAGCCCACCTTGCAACTGCCAGTACCTCCATTCCCTGAGTACTTTCTCTGCCCTTCCTTCCAGGAATCTACTTGGAGCACCTGTACAATAATAGATCCAGAATGTCTGGGAATTAATATCTTTTGAGAGTGACCCCTAACTCATGGGGAATTAGTGGGAGACTCCCTTGGCTCTCAGCAGACATAGTTCTGAGATATGTGCTCTTAGCTATCTCCCAGATGTGCCCAGTGGAATCAACTCCTGCTGCCCCAAGTAGTGATTTTATTAGCTTCCTATCTTCTCTTTCAAGCTTCACCTCTTTGCACCTTTTCCTGGGTTCCCTCCATCATCTTAATATATTACTTTTCTCAACTCAATGTCTCATGATCAGCTTCTAGGGAAACCAAATAAAGTCAACTGAAAGGACTTGTGCAAATTGTAATGGGTCCTGCCATCTAAGAAAGAAGCATTCTTCCAACCTTCCTAGAATACAGGTAGGTCGTAGAATTAAGACAAGCACAGAAAAGCCTCCTAAGAAACTTTTAAAATCTGAGTGAAAGGTTGGGTATGGTGGCACACTCTCATAATCTCAGTTTCTGGGGAGGATGAGGCAGGAAAATTTGGAGTTTGAGGCCAGGGAGATTGGTCTCAAACAAAAAAAAAAAATAACGTGGCTCAGCACAGGTATAAAACGCTCTTGAATTTCAAGTACATCTTTAGTCCTTCCCAATGGCTTCCAGAACACTTGTAGTTTCTCCTGCTTTTGATTTCTATCTTTGAAAATGGAAGCAAAGCTGACCCTTTCTCCTTTAGTATGAGGGTTCTTCTTGATACACTGGTCTTCTTTTGCCACATCCAAATGGAAATTACTTTTCTGCTCCAGTTAGCAACAGTTTCTGCTTTCCAGGTGAATAAACATAATTCTCTGCAGGGGTAAAGGAAGCATCCACGTTGATTCCCACAGTTTGTTCTGGCTGCTTTCATATTTACCCAGGGCGCCCTCGCCTAGCTCCACAGCCCTCCTTCCTTCGGCTTCGTAAAGCCCCAAATCTGCCAATAACGCGAGTCATCATACATTCTCACCTGCTCAAAACCCAGGTTCTCTTTAAGAAACACCTGCACAGAAAAGGTCGACAGAGATGGCATTTCTCTAGAGCTGTGCATTCTAGCCCTTTTCATATCATGAGACCCAAAGTGAATTTATAATATTTTTCACACACAGAGGCAAATGGAGGAAGAGCTTCCTGGCCAGAGGCAATTGAGAGAGAATTTTCTGCACTCCAGGCCCCAGTCAGCTTCCCTGAGAGCTATAAGAATCAACAATGTCCTCGCATATCTGTAACCTATGTGGCATGCCAGTTACATTAAAAGTGTATTAACAACCATTCTGAGCTTATTCCACAGAAAGTCACAGTGTGCCACAAGACAAAAGCACACATAATTCTCAGGAGCAACAGGTTCCCCCTGGGTCCTAATTCTGCTACTTAGGAAGGTTTCCTTAAAAAAAAATGACTCATTTTTTAAAAAAGGTTTGATTAGAGCATAATTTATATAGCATGCAAATTCATCTGTTGTAAGTGAGCAGTTCTACGGATTTCTAGCTTATTTACAGATTTGTGCAACCACTGCCACAATCTAATTGTGAAGCATTTTCCATCACACCCCAAAGAACTCGTGTGCAACTCAGTTGTGCTTGTGAGACAAGCCGGTGATGACGCACTGTGCTAACCTGCCTTTCTTCTCTAGCTGTTTCCGGTAGTGCACAGAGGGTGTCCACTAGGTTCGGATGGACTCGTTAACTCCTCTCAAGGTCTGACATGTCTGCCAGGTATTTCCATCAACAAATACTGTCCTCAAATTGCTAAAGCTAGGATATGGTCTTCAGCAAAGCGTGTATGGGGGGGAAGAGGCCACTAACCATCTGTGAAGGGGTCTCAAAGCTACAGTCTCCATTAACTCTTTGTTGTACCCCTGCTCTGGGCTGGAGTCTGTACTTTATGGACATAAAATTCATGTGCAGGAAATTCCCTTATTCCTAATGCAATCCAAGTGTTACGATTCTCCTTCGCCTCTCCACCAGCCCTGCTTGGTGTTTGATGCCTGTGTAGACACATAAAAAGGATCTTGGTTTTATTCATGTTTTCACTACTATCATTAGCTATTATTCTTATTAACTTCATCTTTTTAAAAATGAATACAGGAATCATTATGGATAGGTAAGGTCCTGTTCCCTTTCTTACATCTCAAGAAAAATCATGGATGTGTTTAATATTGTTCCAGTGCATTTTGATACCCCTAGTGTGTGTTGTTGGTCCTTCAACCAGATCCCTTAGGATTTTTCTACTACTAGGAAGAATAAATATTGTGAAACTGGCCATTCTCCCAAAATTGTTATACAGATTCAAGGCAATCCCAATCAAAATACCACTAGCATATGTCATAGATCTAGAGAAATCACTCCTAAAATTCATCTGGGACCAGAAGAGACCTAGAATAGGTCTCTAGAAAAGGCAATTCTAAGCAACAAAAGCAAGACAGAAGGCATCACAATCCCTGAGTTGAAGTTATACTACAAAGCTACTGTAATAAAATCAACATGGTACTGGAATAAAAACAGAGCTGAAGATCAGTGGAATAGATTAGAAGATACAACTAAAACTACAAACACACTCAGCCACTTTATCTTTGACAAAGGTGCCAAACATGTTCACTGGAAGAATGACTGTCTCTTTAACAAATAGTGCTGGAAAAATTGGCTCTCCAAATGCTGAAAACTAAAACTAGACCCATGTCTATCACCATGTACTAAACTAAAGTCTAAATGGATAAAAGATCTAAATATTAAAACAGAAACACTAAATCTGTTGGAAGACAAAGTAAGTAAAAATCTTGAAGACATAGGGGTAGGTAGAGAATTCATGAACAAGAATCAAACTGCATGGCAAATACTTCCCAGAATCAATAACTGGGATCATGTCATAGTAAAGAGTTTCTGCATGTCAAAAGAAATCTCCAGCAGAGTGAAAAGAAAGCCCACAAATTGGGAAAAAATCTTAGTCAACTGTCCCTCAGACAAAAGACTTCTGTCTAGAACTTACAAAGAATTTAAAAAAATCAGACCCTCGAAGTTCAAAGACTCAATCCAAAAATGGGCATCCAAGTTCAATACACAATTCTCAGATGAAGAAATACAAATGGCAAATAATACAAATACACAATTCTCAGATGAAGAAATACAAATGGCAAATAATTACATGAAAAAATGTTCATCATCATTAGTCACTAGAGAAATAAAAATTAAAACCACACTGAGATTCCATCTCACTCCAGAAAGAATGGCCAGTATAAAAAACAAACAAACACTACCAACAACAAATGCTGGAGAGGCTGTGGGGAAAAAGGAACTCTTCTGCACTGTTGGTGGGAGTGTAGACTGGTGCAACCACTGTGGAGGTCAGTCTGGAGATTCCTCAAAAAGCTGGGTTTGGAAGTCACATTTGACGTGGCTTTTCCACTTCTAGGCATATTCCCAGAAGAACTGAAAACATCATACCACAGTGATACATTTGCACCCATGTTTATAGCAGCACAATTTGTAATAGCCAGCTCTTGGAAACAACCTAAGTGCCCATCAACTGAGGAATGGATAAAAAAGTTGTGACATTTTTATACAATGGAGTACTACTCAGCTATAAAGAATGATCACTTTGAGATATTTACAAATACATGGATGCAACCTGTGACCATACTCATAAGTGAAATAAATCAAACTCACATGTGTAAATACCTTATAGTCTCCCTAGTGTAAAAAATGATAGAAATACATAAGATTTTATAGTAATCATCATTCCCCATTACGTTGCTTGGAAGCCTTATAATGTTTTCATTCATTGGTTAAAATGTTTCTTTTATTTTTATTTTAAAGAGAATAAAACAAAAGAGGGCAGAACAAAGCATATCAGAACAGAACAACATAAGCAACACAGCACTTTACAATAAGACAACTGGACATTAACAGTAGCTATCAAAATATCTCTTTCTCTGCTATAGTTGAGCATAGGTTCAAAAACAATAATAGGTTGAAATGGTTTTATTCTGTTTTGTTTGATTTTATTATGTGTGATGGTATGAACAGCTATTTTGAAGAAAACAAGACATTATGGCAGCCATTACTGATTTAATATCATCTTGCTGTGAAGTCCTACCATGCTTTTGTTCTTCTATTACCATTGGTTCTATCATGTTGTGTCTTATTGGATTTTAATATGTGTGATAGCATAAAACACATTTTTTATGGAAAATAAGATATTATAGAAGCCATTGTTCATTTTCTGTTATTTGGTTCAGAATGCCCTGTAATTCTTTCATTCTCTTGAATGATTTTATACTATTTTGTTATGGTTGATATTATTGTGTGTGAAACTATGCTCAACTATTTCAAAGAAAGAGACATTATGGTAGCCACTGTTAATATCTGGTTGTCTTGTTGTGAAGTGCTGTGTTGTTTACATTGTTCTGTTCTGATTTGCTTTGTTCTGTCTTCTTTTGTTTTATTCTCTTTAAAACAAAATTTTAAAGAATGATTTTTCTACTAGTTCCATGTGTTCCTTCTTGGCTTTATACGGTCTTTGCATTCAATAGCCCACAGAGAACTCTCAGACATTGCCCACGGGTAGCTAGAGTTAGAAGTGCCTGATCGTTTGCATATTCCCAGGGCACCTTAGCCAATGACTAGTGCAAGAGACGGAAACCCTAGAGCTCTCTTTTCTTTCCTAAAATATATTTTCATTATTTCACATTAATTTTGCACATATTAGATTTCAATATTGGACTTTATTTTCATGCACATGTATATTTTGATCATAAATATTCTATTACCCTCCTTTTTACCCCTCCTCCATTCATTCTTCTTGCCTAATAAAAGTCTACCTTCTACTCTCATGTTATTGCTTTTGTTTTTCTGGTATCAGGGAGTGAACCCAGGGCCTTTGCACTGCCAGAAATCCCCTTCTGCATCAACTGAGACTGCCTGGTCTTTGCCAGAGCTCCACTCTTGCTTGGCTTTTTCTGCTTCTCTAGCCTGTTTCCCTGCTCCTTTACTGGCTTCTTGGTGGGCACTTCCTTCATAAATCACTGTAACACTCTGAGCATAACAAGTTAAAGAGCCTGATTTTCAATAAAATACATCTCTTCCTCCAGAGAAATGACAGTCTAAGGTGGGGACTTAGTGAGATTATTGGCACTTTTCAATTTACCAAGTGTTCCCCAAAGTGCTTGTACTAATTCATGGTGACAGAGTATTCTTTTTGCCCTATACTCTTAAAAACTTATGATACTGTCAGACTTAAAGTTTTGCCAATCTGACAGCTAAGAAAATGTACCCTACTATTTTGCATTGACATCATCACATGTGTTTCTTGCCCTTTCAGCTTTTCTATTCTGTGAATAGCCCATTCATATCATTTGTCCATTCTTCTGTTGTTTTCTTTTCCTATATGATTTGTGGGAATTCTAGTATGTTTTTGAAGCCTTTATGTGTTACAAAATTTTAGAATTCTGTATTCTTTTAAAACAAGAATACAATTTAAGAATGACAAAATATTATGTTTATTTTAAAATTCAAATAATGCAGAAGAAGAATAAGTATAAAGTAAAAGTTGTTTTCAATAAGCTGCACTCTAGTATCAGGCTTCAAAACCACCCAATGATGAAAAAATAACTACTGCTAACAGATAGGCACACATCCTTCCAGAATTTGTAATGCATATGCAAATATACAAACAGTTTTATATAAATAAATTCACTAAATATAATTAAGCATCTGTCATGAGTCAAGCATAAAGTTGTAGCACAATATATAAATTGTTCAAAACATACAGAATATACAGGAAATACTCCCTAACTAGCTTGTATCAATGATTAGTTTATTACAGATGTCTTTTAATAGTAAAACATAAATCCCCTGATCCAGCACAATATTCCATAGGAAAGTTCTATCATGTTTTATTAAACTAATCTTCTACCAACAGAATTTTTGGTTATTTCTACTTTCTCTAGTTTATAAAGACACCTTCAGTGAACATCCTTGGACATACGTCTTCTTGAAGTTAACTGATTCTTTCCTTAGGATGAAAACCAACAAACTGAATTTCTGGATAGAAAAGTGTCCACTTAAAATGTTGATACACATTGCCAGATTTCCCTAAAGAAATCTTATACCAATTTACACTTTTATAAGCATTTTTTCACTCTATCAAGATTTTCTCTAGAGTGAAATTCTTGATAACTATTTCTAGAACCCCCAAAATAGACCATATAATTTTTCTTTCTTTATAGATTTTGAAAGAAATAAGACAAGAACAGCTTTAGTAAGTTTTCACAGCTCCAGCCTAACATGTTATTTTAATTGTGTCATTAATTCACTAAATCCTCTCTAGAAACTACCATCCAAAATGACGTTTGAAGGAAGAGGTCTGATTGACAAACTTACTCAAATGCATTTTGGTTTCATATATTACAGGGATTTCTTCCTAATGCATCTCACTTCTATACCTCCGCACAGCAAGGACTTCTGTCTCGTATTGCAAGGCTTCCTGGCTTGCCTTCCTGTGAGTCTGTCACCCTTCCGTGATAGAAGTACACTGTACTGCCTTGATGTGACCTCTCTGTTAGACACATGCTGGAGACTGCAGGGGGAAAATATGCAGGTGGAAGTAGAATGTGAACACTTGTCTTTTCACACCAGAATTCAGGAGTTCTTTAGCCATTCCGTCACTTACAAGGGGCTTGAGAGACTCTGCCTGACCAGTAGTCAGTAAAACCTGTACAAAAAATTAAACAGGGTAAGATGAAGGTGCTCGTTTCCTTAGGTGGTAACAAGTCTTAACCTGTAAAATACTTCCTCAGCAAGATCTTTATTTTAGAGCCCTTTCATTTTTCTGCAGCATCAAAAGAAATGATACCCATGGGGAATACTGGATGCCTCTGTTAAGTCCTTCTAGAATTACTGCAGTTCCCCTTGGCTAAGGGCACAGTAAGAATGCGGCAGTGAAGGGAGGTGGCAACTTAGCTAGATTTAGAATAGGGACATGCCTTGCTACTGCTGACATCTGAAGAGACCCTTGCTTATTTTGGTATGTGTTTGTATACTTTATCAGAAAGAGAAACTCATGTATAATCTATAAGAAAGAGCTTAGCTTCACAGAGGAAAGGGGCTTACAGTAATATTGAAGGGCTGAAAAACTGTGTTCTACACTGTACCCCTATGAATCAATCTGGAGACAATATAATATTGACCTAGGAGACTAGTGCTGCCCCTACCACTGGAAAATTGAGTCTTAGAACAGAGCATTGCAGCTGTGATCCAGAGATCAGGAAACGAGAGTCAAGAAGGGGGCCCCTATCCCTGAACGCACTGCTGCCAGTGGCTGACAACACCCAGCAAAATGGAGCACAGACACAGACGGGAATCTCACATTTTTCCAAAATATTCTTGCCTGCAGAGAAAGAGCTACAAGATAGGACTACAACTTCTGCCTCACTACTGCTTTCCAGAACTCACAGGAGTATTTTTAGTTAGTAGAGTTTAAAACTTAGAGCAAAAGTCTAAGTTTCTGGGGAATCAGGAGAAATGTAGTTTTAACTTTCTAGCCTGTGTTGTGTGGAAAGGTAGCTGAGGAAGGAGGTGAGAGAAAAGTTAAGCAATCCAAAACCAGTATGCATCACAAGAGGGAAGTGACTTTGCCCATATAAATGAGAGAGAGAGAGAGAGAGAGAGAGAGAGAGAGAGAGAGAGAGAGAGAGAAACTTTGAGAGAAACAACTTGTTAGAAATTGTGTTTTTGAAAGCAATAGTGGTTTCTAAAAGAAAAGATTAATTGTTGTCTTACAATAGATCAGACATTCTTGAGCAAGATTGTCATCTCCAGGAATTTAGGAGCTTTAAACTGACATTTTTTGTGAAATTTCCCTTGTGAGTCTAATAACTTACTGTTGCTTTGGGGCAGAGATTTTGTGTTCATAAGGACAGCACTTGCTTGGATGTGTATACTTCTTGTTTCTTTTCCCTTCCATACAGGTGATGTGAAGCTCTTCTGTGAGTGTGTGATTTAGTGCAGGCTTGCTGCACAATGTAAACACTTTCAGTGCCATCTGATTTCTAGTGTTATCAAGTGTCATGATGGGAGGTACCTTAGTGATCAATTAGTACAATAACCACATTTTAAAGTCAAATAAACTAGGATCCAGAGAAGGGAAGTGTGATATTTCTCTTGTCTCAAAGCAAATTAGTGTCAGAGACAAAACTAAAACTTAGATCTTTTGAATCCCTGACTAAAGTATTGATTGTCATCTCTTTATGAGCTGTTTGTTAAATCTCTTCAGGAAAGGAAGAGATTTCCTACTGGTCATGGAATGGAGCAGGCCCCTTTTTGCTGACTGACCCAAGTGTTGTTCCCAAGTCCCATCTGCTGTGCTGCCTTCCATGGTAGGAACTACAAACCACACACTTTATTTTCCAGCTCCTTTAATAACTAAATGGATATATGACTCAGTTTGAACTGATAATGTGAAAGATGAGTCTTTTAGAGGGCTGCTGTGACATGAGAAGAGTCACTGAATTTATGTTTTGTATGCGTTTGATCACAAACACTGCTTCTTGTCCCTGAATGAAGTTTTGATGCTTGGAGTCCCAGCGAGCATCTGTCAGCTCTGAGTCTTCAATGAGAGCAAAATGCCAACATACAGGATTTGGCAGAGCACACGGCGCGGGGGGGGGGGAGTGCATGTTATTGATAACATCACTCCCCTGCTTAAGTTCTTGAAGAACTTTTTCTTCAAGGCGAAGAAAAATATGGAAAGAGTCAGTTAACTGATTTTTAAAGCTATTTAATAAGATTATGCAAGTAGAACTACATGTCACGGAAAACTGAGAAATGCACCCAGACAAAGAAACAAAGATAAACTCATATATAACTTCAACATCTAAAAATGATAATTTCTGACTTTCTGTGTGTGTTTCCAGATTTAAACACATATATACAAATATGTACACACAAACACACACACACACACACACACACACTTATATAGCAGCATAATTGTTGAAGGAACAGGGCCTCAACCCAGACTTCCTAGGTTCAAGTACCTGTTTTGCTTTGTTTTAATAGCTGTGTAAATTTTGGGCAAATTATTTTCAGTATGCTTCTGTTACTTATAATAGCAGTGCCTTACTTCATAAGGGTATTATAATGAGTTCATTTTGGTAAAGCACTTGGATCAGTGTCTAGAAAAATAGTAATTATTTAATAAATATTGAACATTATCATTACATATTTAGATGAATATATAACCTAGTGCACGCAAGTCTCATAATACTTTACTCATTGAACAGTCCTATCCTCAACAGAAGACTAAAGTTATTCACATAGTCACAGTTCAGAGTCTAAATGAATCTATTGTTGTTGTTTATAGGTTCTTAGGGTCCCAGGACAGTCCTTGGTATCAAATGGCCTTTCCACAAGTCCATCTTTACCATTTGAGAGTAGGGCAACATTTTGCTCTGAGAGTTTTCAATGCTTTCTATTATTTCCTTGTCATGGCTCGTACTACCTCATCTTATTTTAGAAGTAAATATTATTTTTAAATTGATTTTTAACCAAGAGAAAAATGGAGTGAAATTATTTTGTCCCTTCTACACAGATTGAATTTCTATTTATTATCTTCTTTTGGTTGTTGTGATTTCAAGTGCTTATATTAATGTCAAGAAGATGGCAAGAAATATCAGCGTGATAAAAATCAAATGACAAACCCATACACATGTAAATGTTATTTACAATTTTCAATGAATTGTGAGTCTAAATCTTCCTCAGCCAAAAATAAGTTGAAAGCGAGATGATTAGCTTTGTATTTCAAGTTAGAAACTGTGCTGCTCTATAATTTATGTGAGAGTGATTTATACAAATCAAATCCTGTTTAAACAAAGTTTAAATTGCTACCCAACAATTTTGTTGTATCAAGATTTCATAGAATAAAATATTGCTCATAATAAATATGCTATTAGTTAGGAGTTTGTATTAGATTGCAAAAAAAATCATGAAATCTTTATAGTTCCTCCCATCGAAAGATGGTGTCTATTTCTCCACCTCCTTGAATTTGAAGTTAGCTGTGTGACTTGGTTTGGCCAATGGGATATTAGTAAATATGACTGTAGTAGAAAATTGAAAAGTGGTGTGCACTGAGCCTTCATTATCTTGCTGTTTTGAACTCTTATGCCAGCATGGAAAGTAAGCTGAGCTAGCCTCCTAGACAAGGAAAGACAATATGCACTAGGTATCCACCTGTTTGAACTGAGGCCTCACACATCAGTGGGGCCACCCTGCACCATCAACTCCAACAAGATCCAACTAGAAACTAACCACCTGAGCCACAAAATAATGAGCAAATCAAGTGGTTGTTTTTCTTAGGACACTATTTTTTGCGGTGCTATATCATACAGAATTCTAATATGAACCTTAAGATGTCCTGTTTTTATTATAGTCATATAGACTATAGTCTTGTAAACTATAATAAGATATTGTTCCTGTGACTAGGTTATCTTTAAGAAAGGAAGTTTATGTTTTGCTTTCAGAATGCTGTCAACAACATGGTAGTATAGAAAGTTACATACATCTTTGTCTCAGGGATACACTGACTTAACAAAATATGATCCAGAAAGTTCTTTTTGAGATTCTAGAAACCAGTTAGGAAGTCATAGTATTCCTGGGAAGCTCAAAGCCAAGACCAACTAAGTGGAAATGTTGAGAAAAAGTTATTTCATTTCATTGTGTTAGGCCCTAGCTCAAGCCAGCACAATTCAGTGTCATTGGTAGAAATGTCTAACTCATGGCTTCTGCTTTGTGATAGAAAGAGAAGAGTGGAACAAATTTCAGATATTCTGACTTTTGAGGGAACTGTGAAAGGGAGTGGTTTCTGTCTCATTTGTCTCAGTGTTGACAGAGATACTCTGGGTACTGTAGAGCTGCTGAAAATAAAAGAGACTTCAGTGGTTTGTCATAGGGCTGGAGAATTTGTAATATTACAAAGTTGGTACAGCCTTACATGATTAGGAAAAAGCAGCCAGCTCCTGGCTTTCTCTTGATAAAAAGAGAAGAATGGAACCCATGTCCAACAATCTAGATTTTTAGGGGAGTTTCTCAAGGGGCTGGTTTTGTATTATTGATGCAGAGCACTGATGGAACAGTAGTATACTTTAGGAACCAGGGGGCCATGGAGAGCAAATGAAAGCTCAGTAGCTTGTTGTAACACCACAAAACCTGCAGTATCACACTCAAAAAAGGAACAAGAGATTGCAATATTCTGATAAAGAAACAGGCAACATTCCAAAATTGGGAAATTATACACCCAGGCACAGAGAATATGCATCTTCATAATATGTTTGAGAGGGCAACAGCATCTTTAGCTAGGCTGCTTGATGAAGACATATACAGACAGTCAAAACACTAGAAGGCACCAATTTTTTTTCCAGTGCACAAATCACAACAATAACAATGAAAATGAAGAAACGTAGAAACATGTCCGGTTCTAAGGAACAAAATAAATCCACAGAAACTCACCCTCCAAAGGCTAATGAATTACTTGATAATGATGCCAAAAATAACTGCTTAAAGAAGCTCAACCCACAGTAAGAAAATGTAAACAACTAAATCAAAACAGGAAAACAATTCATGAGTAAAATTAGAACATTAACAAAGAGAAACTATAAAAACTTAAATTGTGGAACAAAAGAGCACAATAATTATATTTAGAAGTTGTTTATAATTGAATTGCAAACTTGATCAAGCAGAAGAGCAAATGACAAACAGGTAATGAGAAATTCTCAAGTTAGTTAAACAAAAAAAAAGAATTAAAAGAAAAACCTAAGAGAATCATGGAAGAGCATGAAGTAGAGCCATGTACACATTATGGGAGTCCCAGAAAGAGAAATGAAGGGAGATATAGGCAGAGAACTTGTTTGAGGAGATAATAGCCAAATTCTTCCCAGTTCTGAGGAAGGAAATGGATATCCAAATTCAACAAGTTCAAAGAACTCCAATATAATTCACCCAAAGACACATAACAATAAAAAATTCCAGGAATCAAAGGAAAAGGATCTTGAAAACAGTAAGAGAAAAGCAATTCTTGTACAGGGGAGCATTTATACCATTATCAATGACTTTCTTAGGAGAAACATTATAAGCCATAAAGGAGTGGGATGATATATTAAAGGTGTTGAAAGAAAAAATGGCCAGTCCAAAATATTACATTGAACAAAACTCTCATTCAAAAATAAAGGACAAAGAAAGACCCTCCTGGATAAGCACAAATCTGACTTACAAATTTGCCAAAGAGAATTCTTCTAGTAGGTAAGAAAGAACACTAGACAGCAACATAAAATCATATGACAATATAAAGATCCCTAGAAAACCTAAATATATAGACAAAGACAGAATCCTATAATACTGTAATTTTAGTACAAGGACCACTTAATTCAGGTATATAATTTAGAAAATAAAAGCATAAGAAAATAACTATAACTATGAACTATGTTAATGGTTACCAAATCTAAAAAGATATAATTTGCAACAATGATAACACAAATGGGGATTAAAGATATAAAGGAGTGGAGTTTTTGCATGTGAAGTTAAATTGTTATCAGTCTAAAATAGATTGATATAAATATATAATGTTTTATATAATCCCTGTGGTAACTACAAAAAGAACCAATAAAAGATGCACAAAAGAAAATGACACAGGAATTCAATCATGTCACTATAAAAATCAACAAAATATAAAGAAAGACAGTAGGAGAGGAAAGGAGAGCCAAAATAACTACAGGACACACAGAAAACGATTAACAACACGATGATAGTAAGTGTTTTCCTACTAATAATTACTTGAAATGTAAGTGGAATAAACTGTCCAATCAAAAGACATGGAGTGGTTGAATGTGTCAAAAAAAAGGAAATAAACTCTCCAGGATCCAAGTAAGTATATGCTATTAACAAGAGAATCATTTTAAACAATGATATAAAGAGATTGAAAATAGAATGATAGATAAAGAAACTCAAAGGAAGTGGTGACTTAAAGGAAACAGTGGTATCCATAGCTATATTAGACAAAATAGAATTTCAGTCAAAATCTTTCATGTGAAGAAAAAATATATTATATAATGATAAAGGGACCAGTTCACCAGGAAGATATATCAGTTATAAAAACATATTTACTTAACGATACAGTACTCAATTATATAAACCTGCCACATATAGAAAGGAATGGAAAAATAGTTAACAATATAATAGTAGTAGGAATTTTTAGGAGCCCAATATTCTATAACAAAGGGCAACAAGTCTGAAAATTAATAAATGCATGGTGCACTTGAATAGACCCATATGACCCAAAGGATATACACAGAACACTCCACCCAATAACAGCAGAGTACACACTCCTCTCCAGTGCTCATGAGACACCTGCCACAATTAATCACATTTTAGGCCACAAAACATGTGTTAGAAAATTTAAGATTTAAAGGCTACCAAGTATCTTTTTAGACTCTTGAATTAAAACCAGGAATCAATAGCTAAAATGGAAGTACAAATACATGGAAATTAAACAGCACATTCTTAAAGAATGAATGAGGCAAAGAATTTACAAGGAAAATTGGAAAATATCTTGAAACAAAACCACAGCATACTCAAATGTATGGGGTGTACCAAAAGTATCACTAAGTAGTTTATAACAGTAATTGCCTGCATTAAGACAGTAGAAAGATTTATATGATCTGAAAGAATGTAAACATTATGTACTAAAAGGATGCATTAATAAAGAAAATGATATGAAGAGAAAGAAAAATGATTCTAAATAAAAATTTAATTTTTTATCTCAAGGAACTAGAAAAAGAAAAATGAACTAAACCCAAAGATAGCAGAAAGAAGGTAATGATAAACATTAGAACAGAAATCAGAGATTTAAAAAATTTTTAAAAAGGCAACAAACCTAAATTGTTTTTGAAAAGATCAAAGATGATATTTTAGTTATATTAAAAGAAAAAAGATAACAGACTGAAACAACAAAAATAGAGCACTTACAAACTCATTTTATAAGACAAACATGACCCTGATATCAAAGGCAGACAAGGACATTATAAAAAAAGAAAATTATGAGCCAATATCCTTGTTATGGCTTAAGTCTAGATGTCCCTCTAGAGCCTCATGCAATCTTAGATGAGGTGTTTTTCAGAGGTGGCTGAATCTAGAGTGTATGATTGATTCATACAATGCTAGGATTATGGGTGCCAGGATTAAGTGTGAATCAGTACTAAATCAGACCACTGATTGGTTTGGGACCACCTTAATCCCAGTAGACTGGATAGAATGTAAAAGAGTCAGGAAAAAGGCTGCCAAGAACCCTTGCTTGTTTGCTTGGCTACCTTCTACCTGCCATGAATCACTTCTCTGTGATGCCTGTTTGCCATCCTGCTTTGGAACAAACCAATTATGGACTGAAATCTCTACAAACTGTGAGCTAAATAAAACTTTTCTCCTTTAACTTGTGGGTGTTGGATATATTGTCTCATCAATCATAAAAGTAATTGAGGCAATCCCAGATAAACATAGATGCAAAAATTCTCAGCAAAACAGTAACAAGCTAAATTTAGAAACCCACTGCATGGATTATACAACATGATCAAGTGGGATTTACCTCTAGGATGTAAGACTATTTCAATGTACTGAAATCTACAGATGTTACACAAAATGAAGGAGAAAAACCACATAATCATTTCAATAGATGCAGCAAAGCATTTATCTAAATCTGACATTGTTTCTTAATGAAAAAAACCCCACTCCACAAATTAGATCTAGAAGAAAAGATTTTCAACCACAATGTAGGCCACAGCTAGCATCATACTCAATGACAAATGATGAAAGATTTCTCTCTATAATCTGGAACATGAACTTATTCTTGTCACTTGTATTCAAAAAAGTATTTGAAGTCCTAGTCAAAGCAATTAGTCAAGACAAAGAAATATAAGGCCTCTAAATAAGGAAGACATAAAACTGTCTCTGTTTACAGGTGACATGATTTTATATATAGAAAACCCTAAAGACTCCACCAAAATTTGATAGGAAAAATTAATGTATTCAGCAAAGTTGTTTATTTATTCTTTGTTTTTCTTTTCCTACCTTCCCCACCATCACTTGCATGTTTTTTAGCAATGTTGTTTGCTTTACTGTAGGCTTTGAATATACTTCTTCATAGAGTATTTTCACAAGTAATTCAATGATTTATAGTATATACATGTAATATGTTATCATTTATTATCAGTAGTTGTTATTTCAAATTAAATGTAGGGACCTCATTCATTCATTCATTCTTCTTTATTTTTCTCCCTTAACAACTCAATTTCTTAAATATTTCCCCTGCATATTTTGAGTCAATATAAGACAATCTTAGCATCCTTATTTCAACCTTGTAACAATGTCAAAAACTCAAGCAAAAAAGGATAATACAGTACATTTTCCTATACATGTATTAAGTCTGTTGTTCTGTTATCATTTTTAAGGTTTCAGTTTTCCTTCTGATATCATTTCTTCTTATTTTAAAAAAATCTTCATTCATTCTTTTAAGGCAGGCCTGCTGGCAACCAATTTTCTTAGTTTTTTTTCTCTGTCTGAAAATACCTTTGTTTTACCTTCATTCTTAATCTCTACTTTCTCTGGACGTAGAAATTATGGATGCAGAATGATTTCACTATTGAGAAATACTATTTTTTCTTTCTTAATAACTGTCATGATTGCTAATGAGAAATACAGTGTCATTTAAAATGCTTCTCCCTAGCATGGCAGAGATGAGGCAGAGAAGGTTGGCTATAATCACTAACACAGATGGCCTCGATACACTAACTAAAAGAAACACAGGCAGAGTAGATCAGGAGATAGGCTCCATCAAGATACTCTATATAAGAAATATAATTAACCTGAAAAGGGGTTTATGGACAGAAAGTCAAAGATGAGAAAATAATGCTTTATGTGACAGGGAACCAGAAAAAAGTGGGGGCAGCTCGCCCAGCAGCTGCAGATAGGTTGGAAAGACATTAACACTTTTATACAATGGAGAGCATTCAGCTATAAGGAAGGAAAACCTTGATGCTCTTGTAGGTATATGGATACAACTTGAGATTATTCTCACGGGTAAAAAGGTTCAGAATCACTTAGGTGAATAGTGGGTTACCTCTCTAATCTAAAAACTAAAGGAGTTAGTGAGATACCAAACGTACAATGTACCCTGGGAAAGTGGAAGGGGAGGAACTGTCTCAAAAGGGAAGGCAGAGGACATTGTTAATCTTGTATCATGATTTGAAACTCACGTTGTTCTCATCCCTCTTTTTAGTTTGGTTATATTCTGTTACAGTTTGTCTACTTGTACTAGACTTTAGGGCACATACAGCTATTCTAAAAATAGCAGGATATACTATGATAACCATCTTTAATTTTCTGTTAACTTAATCTGAAACCCTGTATTACTTACACTGTCTTATTATGACTGATCATATTTGAATCTGGTTTGTTAGATCATTGTCTTGTCTTGACTGATTTTATTAGAATCTGTTATGTTTTATAGTATCAAACATAAGAGTATAGGCAACTACTCTGAAGACAATGAGATTCACTAGGATACTCATTCTGGTTTGATTATTACCTGCTTTTGAAGTTCTATAATGTCTCCAATGCTTTGTTCTTATTGATTTTGTTCTGTACTGCTATGTTCAATTTTACTGTTCCTGATGATGTGGGCAATTCTACTGAAGATAACAAGAGACATCTTAGTAACCATTGTAGATTACCTTATATTGTGGTTTTAAATGATGTACTATGTCCATCCTTTTGTTTTGAATGACCCCATTTTGTTTTCATTCTCATTTGGTTTTATTCTTTTCAAAAAAAGATATATTCAGTGAAAATTACAATACTCTGAAAAAAGAAATTGAAGATCTCAGAAAATGGAAAGACATTCCTTATTCATGGATAGGAAGAACAAATATTTTGAAAATGGCCATTTTCCCAAAGTTGTTATACAGATTTAATGCAATTCCAATCAAAATACCATTAGCATACCTCACAGATCTAGAGAAATCATTCGTAAAACTCTTCTGCTCTGTTGGTGTGAGTGTAGACTGATGCAACTACTGTGGACATAAGTCTGGAGGTTCCTCAAAAGCTGAGATTGTAAGTCCCATTTGACCCGGCTATTCCACTTCTGGGCATATCCCCAGAAGAACTGAAAACATCATACCACAGTGATATATGTGCACCCATGTTTATAGCACCACAATTGGTAATAGCCAGATCTTGGAAATGACTCAAATGTCCATAAAATGAGGCATAAAAAAGATGTGGTATTTTTATATAATGGAGTATTACTCAGCTATAAAGAAGGACCACACTGAGGCTTTTATAGGCAAATGGATGCAACTTGAGACCATACTCATAAGTGAAATAAATCAAACTCACATCTGTAAATACCATATTATCTCCCTAGTGTAATAAACTAAAAGAGTAAATGAGATACAAAATCTTCAATAAATATTTTGAAAGGGTAAGAAACTACTCAAAGGGGAAAAATAACTCAAGGACAAGGAGAAAAGAAGGAAGGGAAAAGAAAAAGGATGGAAATTTGTATATACACACTTAAGATAGCTAAGATGATTGTGCTACTAACTCTATTAGTTCTTAGAACAAAACAGTTAACATTTATAGGATTAGATCAATTTTGCATGTTTATATCTGGTAATCTGAGTAACTCTTGAAGATAACTATGCAATATAAAAATCTTAGTTATGTCCCTACCACCTTGATTTGAAAGCCTATATTTCATTGTTTTGGGCTCTTTGCTATTGTTATTTATTTGTCTCTTTTGTTTCTTTTTTTTCTCATAATTTGTTTTGTTTTTCCCTCCAATACAGAAAGGATAGAGGTACATGTACAGGCTTTTACACGCCTAGAACTTGTCCTAAAGAGTTTACAAGAATTGCTTTTATTATGTGTGATGGTGTGAACAGCTACATTGAAGATAATGAGACATTATGGTGGTCATGGCTGATTTCCAATCATCTTGTTGTGAAGTCCAGTAATGCTTTTTATTCTCTTTTGATTGGTTTTGGTCTGATGTATTATTTGATTTCAGTATTTGTGAGGTTGTGAATGGCTGTTTAGAAGACAATGGGAGACATTATGGTAGCCACTGTTGATTTTCCTATTGTCTGGTTTTGAAGGACTGTAATGCTTTCATTCTTTTGTTTTGATCGGTTTTATACTATTTTGCCTTGTTTGAATTCTTGTGTGTGAAGATGTGGGCAACTATTTAGAAGAAAATGGGAGATATTGTGGTGTCCACTGTAGATTTCCTGTTGTCTTGTTTTAGAGTACTGTGTTGCTTGCACTGTTTTGATCTGATCTGCCATATTCTGTTTAGTTTTATTTTATTCTCTTTAAAATAAAAAAAATTAATTAAAATGCTTTCCCCTTGCAGATATTGTGTCATTCCTTTCCAGCTACTTTTGTATTGTTTCTTGGTCTTCAGTTTTGTTTCCTACCAAATGAGGATATTTTCTACCAAATGCAAGATATTTTCAACCATTATTTCTTTGAAGTTTTAAAAATCTCATACTCTTTCTTTTCTCCTTCTGAGTTTCTAATGATATGACTGTTAGCTCTCTTTGGTATTTGCTATTACAGAACCCCATGAATCTGTTTATTTTTTGATCTATTTTTTCTATTGGTCTAGTTTTAAATTCACTAATTCTTTTCTCTATAATCTCCATTCTACTTTTGAACCCCTCCACTGGGATTTTTAAAGCTTTTTTCAATTATTATTTTGGTTCTAGAATTTCTACTCAGTTCTCCTTTGTGCCTTTCATTTCTTTGCTAAAAAGTTTTATTTTTCATTTGTTTCAAAATATTTATAATTATTCATCACGGCATTTTATGATAGTTCTATTAAAATTGCTGACAGTTCCAACATCTGTGCCATCTTGGTGTTAGCATCTGCTCATCTTTTGTAATTCTAACTGAAATATTTCATAGCTCTTGGTATGATAGGTGATTTTCAGTTTTGTCCTGGATAATATGCATATTCTATCTCTGGTTCTTATTCACATATTCTGTCTTTGCTTCTTATTTATATCTTGTTACTCATTACCTGTGGTCAATAATGAGAGACAAGACTCTGTTCACATATCTGACCTTTGCAGAGGTCCATTGGTAAGGAAGAAAACTATCACACTTGCTCAAGAGGAATGGAATTAAGGGCTTTGCTTGCACATACCTTCTGCAGGTATCCACTTGCTATGAGGGAGATCTGCCTCATTACTGCTGGGCTGGGAAGGTAGTCAAGAATCTGCTCATACATAGGCTCTGTAGATGCCCACTTGATAGGAAGCAGAGGGGCTGCCTTGTTACTGTGAGAGTGGAATGGTAGATATAGCTCTCCACATGCAGCCTTACCGTTGAGTGCAATGCATGGTTGGCTTAGGAAAGACACAAGTTTTTGAGGGTGTTCAAGTCGAGTAGGGCTCATGTTTTTTGAAAAGTTTTACACTGAAAAACTATTTCCATTCACAGTCCTTTGTGAAGAGAGGAAACACTTATCTTGTTTTATTGTCTGGATTTGATGTTTTTGTGTTTGATATTTCTGGATCATGAGCTTCTATGGAACCCATACCCAATATACATAAAAAATGTTCACTCCTCAAACTTCAAGGCTCATAGGCAGACTACTTCTTTTCTCTAACTTTCAGTGTCTGCTGATGTCTGCCTCATGTAGCTTTCCTGGGATTTTTAGGAATAAAGTGAAATATATTCATTCTCTTCTGTATAAAACAAAAATTTCATTTATTTTTAATGAGGAAAAGTATGATATGTTCTATCTCAACCTGAGACACAAAGCAATATTCATAGACATAACATATATTAAACAATAAAACATTGCTTTGAATAACAAATAATTTGTAAGTAAATATATTGCACACAAAATATCATGAAGATTATTATCCTTATCAAACAAAGAAGAGAAGATTTGATAGTAGTTATGAGTGATGGAAGAAGGGTGTGAAAACATCATTATTTGGAAGTTGCATTATTTCTTTCTCTACCATTTTCTACCGCAAATTTTCAACCTATTGAGCTCATGGTTATATCACACTCAAAATTACTTGAAAACAGGCAGAGCATAGGAAAAACACTTACAGGGCAAAATAAAAACTAAACAAAGCATGCTTTGGAAATGTGGAAATAGCACACGTGAAAAACAAAGTTGCAGTCAAAGAAGGATACTACATTTTCATCTTTCTTTCTAACCCTACTTGTGTAAGGCAAACAATACTACATTCATCAAAACATGGTATGTAATAGAAATTTGTGTATTATGATATGCTCTGATTAAAAGCTGATTATGTCACTTAGTTATGACAAAAAGTCATGAACTAAATGGTTATTATCAGAGGTAGGTACATGAAATTTTGAGTCACACTGAAATAGTTTAAGATCTGCTAACAAAAC